>JAODAL010012791.1:0-93970 GCA_025379985.1 Phyllomedusa bahiana
GTTGATGGAGGCGCTTTTGGGCTGGGCGGTTTGTGGGGGCAGTTCTGGCTGGGACAGGTGATGTGGGCATTTGGCTGGGACGGGGTGATGGGGGCAGTCTTGGCTGGGACGGGTGAGGAGGCAGTCTCTGGCTGGACAGGTGATGGGGGCCCATCTCTGGTGGGACGGTTTTATGGAGGCGTTCGGGTGGGAAGGTGAGGGGAGGCAGTCTTGGCTGGGACAGGTGGGGAAGTGCATGCAGTGATTGGGGGTTAGTAATGCCTTTCAACAGTACAGTGCGGGGTTTTAATGTCTGTATGTTTTACATGTATTGTGAGGTGCATGCAGTGATTGGGGGGTCTATAGCGCCTCTCTACAGTACAGGCGGTACTAATGCCCTGTACTCCTTAATGTTTTTTTGGGTGCATGCAGTGATTGGCAGTCTATAACGCCTCTCAAAATTATGTGCATCTACATGCCTGTACTGCTCCATGTTTTGTGAGGTGATGCAGTGATTGGGGGTCTTGGGCCTTTTACAGTCAGTTTTTTATACGTCCTTATGCTTTACATGTATTAGTGAGGGCTGCAGTGTTTGGCAGTATATGCCTCTCTACAGTACGTGAGGTCTACATGTCCTGCTGCTGTTACATGTATTGTAAGGTGATGCAGTGATTGGCAGTCTATAGTGTCTTCTACAGTAAGTGCGATTTACATGTCCTGTATGTTTACATGTATTATTGAGGTGATGCGTGATTGGCAGTTATAAGCCTCTCTACAGTATAGTGCAGTACAAACATGTCCGTAGCTCTTAATGTATTGGAGGTGATGCGTGATTGGCGGTCTATAGTCCTTTTAAGTACAGTGTGTTACAAATGCCCTGTATGCTTTACTGTATTGTGAGGTGCATGCAGTGATTGGCAGTCTATAGTGCTTCTACATTTTACGTAAAGGACTAATGTCCTGTACTGCTTTTCATGTATTGTAGGTGAGGCAGTTTGGCGGTCTATAGCGCCTCTCTACAGTACTGTGCGGTACTACTTTCCCCTGTACTGCTCTTAAAAGTATTTTTGGGGTGCATGCAGTGATTGATGGGCTGTAGCCCCTCTCTACAGTCAGTATGGTACTACATGTCCTGTATGCTCTTACACTTGTATTAGTGAGGTGCATGCAGTGATTGGTGATATAGTAGCGCCTCTCTACAGTACAGTGCGGTACTACATGTCCTGTACTGCTCTTACATGTATTAGTGAGGTGCATGCAGTAATTGGCGGTCTATAGCTCCTCTCTACAGTACAGTGCGGTACTACATGTCCTGTACTGCTCTTACATGTGTCAGGATGAGCACTATTTTTTCTCTCTGGTACATTGTATATAAAGTCCATGACCCAAAGAGGCTCCTGTCTTCATCATAAAAAGTGATTTCCAGCTTCCAGCAGCTCTTTCTGATATTATATGGAAGGACGCGCTTTATCTGGATTACTAGCTGCTTCATTTTCTTTAATCTTCATTTTTCATTATGTTGGGGACATTTTAGGGCTTTGGAGCCAGTTACCAGTTTACTATAGAGTTATCATTTGAACATACAATGGTCGTCCCAGAACCAATTAATACTGTATGCTGAGGGAGCACTATTTATTATAAAATGTACCCCTAGACTTCAGTCCTAAGGGATGTAGAATAGGTGGTGGGCACACTGTCTACGTGGTGTCATCCCAAGCGAATAGTAATCAGCTAATATCCTTTCTGGAAATGAGCCAACTTCTCAGGATTAGTCTGGGCAGAACCTAAACGTTCAGAAGATCAGAGAATCTCTAAGTGTCCTTTTCTTGGATTCAAAAGGGCTACAAGGCGTTAAAAGCCACAACAGGATCCGAGTTACCATATCATTTGCTTAAAAAGCCACCAGAACTCATTGGATCCAAAATACCATCTAATTTGCCAATTTTTCTGAAAGTTTACAGCTGCCCTCTTTTCTTAAGGTCCATCATACAAGAGCTCACACTGTCCGCTGTCTCTGACATCATGTCCTCCCTGTATCTTAAACTAAACCTCACTAAAACTGAACTTCTAGTTATCCCACCATCTACTAACAGACCTTACCCTGCCCTTTCTGTCTCAGTGTGTGGCACCACCATAACTCCTAGGCAGCAGGCCCGATGTCTGGGGGTTATACTAGATTCCAATCTGTCTTTCATCCCCTATATCCAATCCCTCGCCCGCTCCTGTCACCTGCATCTCAAGAACATCTCCAGAATCCGTCCTTTTCTCACTGTGGAAACAACTCAATCTCTCATTACTGCTCTTATTCTTTCTCGTCTTGACTACTGCAACTCCTTGCTTATCGGTCTCCCTCTCTGCAAACTCTCCCCTCCTCCAATCTGTCAGAATGCAGCAGCCAGGCTTGTCTTTTCTCTCCAGCCGCTATACTGATGCTCTACCCTGTGTCAGTCACTGCACTGGTTGCCTATCAGTACAGGATACAACATAAACTCAGCACTCTCACCCATAAAAGCTCTCCACAACATGCTCCTCCTACATTTCCTCCCTCATCTCTGTCTTACCACCCTACCGCTCTGCTGATGATATCAGGTTACACTCATCAATCATCCGAACCTCCCATGCCCGTCTCCAAGACTTCACACGTGCGGCGCCAATTCTCTGGAACATGCTACCGCGGGCGATCAGGTGCACTCAGAACACTCATAGCTTTAAAAGGGCTCTGAGAATACATCTTCTTACTCTGGCCGACCAGAATCCCTAATGCTAACACGACCCCCCTCCCCCCACACTCCCTAGCGCACTTAACTGTATATAGATGTACTGTTTGGGTGGCAGGTTCATCCGAATTCTACGTTATAACAACCCCATATTTATGTCACATGGCTGGACCATTGTAATTCTAGCACTTCTTACCCTTCGTCTCTCCTGTACCCCTAATAGATTGTAAGCTCTTGCGAGCAGGGCCTCTCACCTTGTGTTCATCTGTAAGTGCTTTTCATTTTTCAATGTATTTATTTTGTCTGTACCCACACCGTCCAAATTGTAAAGTGCTGCGGAATATGTTGGCGCTATATAAATAAAGATTATTATTATTATTATTATTACTTGGCCGAAAGGTCGCTGGTATCCATCGACCACATCTTCAGTGCTGCATCTTGGTCCTTCTCTGATAAGTTTATTCCCCACTATAAAGTTCCAGAGTTGTCTTTCCGTTGGAAGGTCTATCATGATGGTTCTGCTGACAAGGACGCAGGGGAAGCTTATGACTTACAATGTAAGGCCTGGTTTATATGTGTTGGACATTCTGTATGGAACCTCTGAAGCACGTTCTGTTGGCAATGCTCTATTTTTTCAATCTAAGCAATGGACACTATGGCAGGAATCAGATGGACCCATTGTGATCAATAGGGTCTAGTGGGCACTGTTGATGTGATCCTTTCGGTATTGTTTTCACCCCTGCAATGGGGGTTCCGAATAGAACGTGAACAAGCCTAAATCTGCAGCACACGGCTCCCTCCTTATTCTACATCATGTGTCAAACTCATGGCCCGCGGGCAAATCTAGACCAACATGTCATTTTATGTGGCCCTGAGAGCTTAGACACAGTGTGCAGCAGTGGACAAAGTCCAGACACAGAAGGGTCAGCTCTCCACCTTTTCCAGAAGATGTAGCCAGTGCTTGGCAGGGGCACCATCTTGGATTCAGTAACTCACAGGCAGTGGCACAGTTCTGAAAGTCCTACCCAGGCACCCTAAATCTTCTCCAAAATCTTCCAGCAGTCCTGATAATCATGATGTTGATGTGGGCCTCGGTGAAAATGAGTTTGACACCTGTAGCACCGCGGTCTGGTCCCGGGGTCGCAGCTGCACTTCTTCCCCATTCCTTTACCAGGTTGTGCTGATGTCTGGA
This sequence comes from Phyllomedusa bahiana, assembly GCA_025379985.1. Lineage (NCBI taxonomy): Eukaryota > Metazoa > Chordata > Amphibia > Anura > Hylidae > Phyllomedusa > Phyllomedusa bahiana. Next base: position 3,889 of record JAODAL010012791.1, read on the forward strand.
GGTCAGTCCGTGCTATTGCCCGCTCCAGTACTGACCTGTCCCCACTCCACGCGCATCCTTGCCACCCTACTATCGGCTGCTGCTGCTTCTGATGCGTCTCCCATTCTGGACACTATAGCACACAATGTATGTGATTTAAAGGGCCAGCGTGCACCAATACATCTTTCCCCAGCCAATCATCTATGTCTATGGGACTTTTAGGGACACCTCTCCCAGCAATCCTTACCCAGTTGTTGGTGTCGTTCCCTAGTGTCCTCCTGTGCGCTTCGTGGCCGTTTCTTTGCAAAATCTCTTCTGTTGCATTCCTGACTCTGCTTTGCCTTCCGTCTGCCCTGACCTATTGCTTGTGCTCGAACTAAGTTCTTGCTTCATCCTCCTGTACCACACTGCCTGGTTCGTCGATCTTCACCTCGAGGACTTATGTCGGGGGGTACCCGACGGGGGGTTTTCCCCACACAAAAACAACCTGGCTTATGGAGGGCTCTGGTGAAAACCCTTAAATTCCACTCCCTGGCGTAGGTTAAGCAAACCCTCCAAAGGTGACCAAGTGATCCACCTTCTGTCTCCGGTGCCAGATCATGACAATACCTCTGTTCTAACCCTACATTTAAAACATCACACAAGAAGGTGGAGTCTAGGAGTTATAGTCTAATTGCATGATTAAAAATCCCATCTGTCCTATTGGCAGCAAAGCACAGAAATCCCCCTGTTTCATCACTATGGGCCACACCTATTTATTGACATAAAGAATGTTATTGGAGTCTTCCCATTACTTATACCAATGAGTGCCCCCAATACGGCCAGAAAAGTTCCCCCATGAAAAATCATCCCTGGAGGACATAAAACCCCTATGCAATGCATGGTATGTTGGGCGATTTGGCCCCCTAAATCATGGTCCGTTGATGTGAATGCTACGCTTCCTGTTTTCTGCCCAGTTATTCTCATTTTTTAAGGCCCATATTGATATAGAGCTAAAAGGGAAACATAGATATGAAAAGGTTAGGTGTTTTTTATTACATATAGTGGCCCCAAAAAAATATCTAGTGCCCCCTTAGAATAGGCAAGGGGAGGAAAAAGGGGAAAAAATCAAGAACTTTTTCCAATAAGAGTCCAATTCAACGGGAAAACTTCCCTGTAGGCTTGGATTTTGGGAAGAAAGTCGAAGAGCGTGGTCACCCCAAACTTCAGTTCCCCGGGCGGAATAGGGGAAAGACCCGGGAAATTTACTCCGTTTTTGGGGGTAGATTACTCCATTCGTCCTAGGCAAGAGTCCAAATAGATGTTGAAGGGGCTTGGGACCCTTGTTTAGTTGTGATGGGGCCTTTCCCTTTTTCCAAGTTGTCCTTCCCTTAAGGTATACGTGATTGGGAGTATGCTCCCTGGAGATTTGAAAATTTTTTGGGTTTTAGGCCCTTTATCAAGTGGGGTGTGATACTGTGATAGTAATAAAAAAAAATATGTTAAGGAAGAGTGGATAAAAAAAAAGGAAAAGAATAAGGTCAAGTGATATTTTGTGCTTTTAAAAAAAATTAGAATATCATTGAAAATTAAAGGGGTTTCAGGACTATCTTTTATTTGTTATGGTTTCCCTCAATGAAGGTAGGTCCAAAAGAAAGGTTGATATACAGGCAGTCCCTGGCTTCCCTGTTCCGACTTTTTTGTCCCTGTTACAAACGGAGACTTTTTGGGCATGGGGCACTTTGATTCATGTTCCCAGCGATAGTCTTTTAAAGGGGTTTTGTCTCCCCCACAATGATTGGGTTTTAATTAAAAGATTTTTAAAAAAACAGCAGCTTTGCAATATATTTTCTTACAAATGTCCTACTGATTTTGAGCTAGCCCCGTTAGTATTAAATACATCAGCTTCTCAATTTTTCTATAGTAGCCGACCTGTTGATCCTTATCTTACTGGCTGTCAGGTCTGAATGACTCATCACTTTGAAGACAGGTCAGAGCAGAGAGCCCCTCCCGCACAGAATGCTTCTTTTGTGGAAGGAGGGGGAGGGAGGACTCTGGTTTTCTATGTCTGTGCTGCCTGGTTTAAACCCTGTGTGTGCCTGCTTCCTCCTGCTTCTACACAGATAGATGTGACAGCAGTGACCCTGTGTGTTACTTAATCATGATATGTCTTGGAACTGTGACTATACTAATACTATAAATATCAGGCATGAGAATACTTTATGCTATACTGTATTAGTGACATATCCTGAGTATAGTAACACTGCCCTTGTTGTTGCTGGAATGTGGAGACTTTTTAAGCTAAGCAGGGGTATAGGAACACATGCATCCCTCTGCTTATTAGCAAAACAGCTTCATATTCCTCTCTACCCCTCCTAGATCAGCCCTCTCCTGAAACCCAGACCTAGGCAGGCACACGCAGGGTGAACTCTGACAGCAAAACCCCCCCCCCCCCCCCTGTATAGAAGTTACGTAGCTGCCTGTGTGCTGATGGGAGGGGGGAAGAGGGAGCAGAAGAGACAGACCAAGAAGCAGGCCCTCAGTTCAGCTGCCAGGGACACTGACAGGCTGAAAGCTCGTAATGAGACAACTCCTTTAAAGACAAGTTCCAGCATGCCACAGCAGCACATTAGGTGAAATCTTAACAAGGGCACAGACAGCAAAACTAATGTAAAAACCCTTCCCTGCACTAGCCAAAACTAAAAAAAAAAAAAACTTTTGTGCTGGAGTTACATTTAATAAATCTACCTGTTCCGACCAACATACAAATTCAACTTAAGAACAAACCTATAGTCCCTATCCCGCTCGTGACCCAAGGACTGCCTGTAATGGAAAACAAGGTGGAGTTGTGGAGAGATGAATAAATGAAATTAAGAGAAAATAAGCAATAGGGATAGAGTGAGTAGAAAGATCAGTATAGGGAGAAAAAATGGTAGGGCATGGATGAGACGTACAATGGTATAATAGATATCAAAAAGTCTCAGGGTGGATAAGTAAGTGATAATAAAGACGTAAGTGAGAGGTAGAGTAGCCAGTATAAATAAAGTACAGGAGTCAGAGGGAGGTGGAGGAACAGAATAATACCTTACCATGGAGCGTACATATGGGTAAGAGTAGAAGGAGGACAAGAAGACGCCAATGACCATATTGGACTGATCCAATAATGACTTGGTTATCATCCCCAGGGCTAAATTTCCTGGCATTTTCCCGCTTTCTTTTTTGTGGATTTCAGCTGTTTCACCTGGCTCGCTTGACTCTGGTTGATCTTGGCTATTCCGTGTACCAACCCTATCCTGACCCTGTTTTCTGACACCAAATTTTGACCTTCCCATTGCTGACTCTAGCCCAGACTGCCGCCAGCTACACGGCCAGTTTTTGGGGACCATTTTGGAGGCCACTATATGGGTATCTATGTAGGAAGTGGTACGGAAATGAAAACAGGGTGATGAACAGGAGGATCAGCGATGTAGCTAGAACTCATGTCGTTAGATGGGCCCACCATCTAATGACAGGAAATAGCAGTAATAATTCATGGTGTAGATAGTAGAGCCATTTGACGAAGAACCCACATAGCAGTGGAAGATAAAAAGCCACCAACTTGCTATTTCCTTCAAAAAAGCAAAATGTTCTTGTACCTCAGTGGTACATCCCCTCCACCTCTGGGCACCATAGCAGCTGCGATAGTTATAGTTGGTCCTTTGACTCTATACCTCTGGGCCAACCTAATAATGGTCTCCAAGGTACTGTCCTCAGCGACTGCTGTCAAAATTTTTGCAATAACCTCAAGTCAAGTTCCTGTCCTGAAAACCTCCCATCTGTAGACCCGCAGTCATCCAGCTGCCCATTCAGGTACACTCTTGGACTAGAGTCCTTAGTAGAAGAGTCCCTCTCATAGACAATAATGGCAGTAGGGACACCCCATGAACAGCGTCAGCAAAGAGCTTTCAATACTATTGGCAGAGTACCCCCTTATCAACAGTATGAGCATAGTGTACAGCTCTAATGATAACAATTCTGATTATCTGCACATGCCACTCGGGGGCGCTCACAGCATACAGATTTATACAGCTCCCTCAGGGCAAAATGAATAGATATGCAACAAACCATTCTATTGCTGGAAACCAGCAGCCTTTGTGGGAGACCCGCCTTTGTCGCTTGTATCTGGGAGGTCTTCCATACGCCCAGATGCTCCCAGACAATGTAGACAAGTAGACAAGAAAATTGTTAAAAAGCCGCACCAATAGTTCCTCCCTTCTCTTAGTTCAGAATGCCACATGGATCAGTCCTCACCCATAAGGTAGATATATGGATATGATTAGTACATTCCATACTAACCCATCTTCAGTGGTCATTATACAGCTATAATGTAGACCGACATGGGAGGGGGGGCTATCTGCTGAGGGGTGCAATATTATCCAATAATAATAACATCCAAAAAATTCACTTATTTATTTGCTATGTATTTGAGAATATCCCATCTTTCTAGTTCCAATATCACATCCACAGTAGTCCAACTTTTGGGCTCCTCTAGACCTGGTAGATGCGCCAGTGTCTTCACCAGTTGGGACCTCCTTTTTCCACCATGGCCTAAATATCTATCATGATAAGTAGATGATATGTATGGGTTTATAGAAGTAGAATGAAAGCACTAAATAGCATTGCTATGACCCTAGACAGTCCCCTGTATAGGACTATTATGTGTGCACTATATGGTGCTATTATTTGTGCATTGTATAGTGTTTATTTAGTTACAAATAGGGTCATTTTCTTCCCAATTTTCTTCCTTCTAATAAAAAAAGGCATCAGACACCCCATATGTTAGTTCATTGGCCTGTGCAGACCTTTGATCCTTACATGAAACAGCTTCTTAGGTGCCTCTGTCGTCTGTGATATGGAGGAAATTGTTGTTACTGGGAATTTCCTTCTTGTGACTAATAGTGACTCTGAAGTGAGAGCGAATATATTGTTCGTCATAGGAGAGAATCCCTGAGATTTCTCCATGTCACAGGCAGCAGAAAAGAGGCAGCGAGAGCAGCGACAGAGGAACAAATCATTTGTTCTATTCCTATATGAAATCTCCCTATTTATACAGTATCTACATTGTTCCCACATCCAAGCCCTCACCTCTGCCTGCCGCCTCCACCTGACAAATATCCCTCCAATCCGCTCATTTCTTAACTTTAAAGGGAATCTGTCACCATTTCTTTTTTACTTATTAAATCAAGCCCCTGCTCCATATTCTTTTCCTCTCAGCCGTTTTTATTTCCCGATTGTAGATTTCCCAATTCAGCCGTCTATATATGATTGTGGGGAAGACATTCTTTCTGTAACAGCAGTCAGAGAGATACTTTACAGCAGCTTCATGCACAAAGGAACCTTAAAGGGGTTTTGCCACGATGTAATGTTGACGTGGGAGCCTCCAAAATGGGTATTTAATCACTTTTCTAAATATAAGTGATTACAAAAAGTGAAACCTGTGAGAGCTACAGCATTGCTCAGTCCCCCTTAGTTACCTGAAAGTTTGCATTAGACATGACCAGGAGAGCTGACAGGAGCTGATCTGGCCGCGCTTGTGTGAAATACTTCTTATCTGATGACAGGAAAAATGAATGAGCTTTCAAGGGGCTGGGGAGAAAGTGCAGTGCATGAGACTGTGTCTGCTGTATAGATAATCCACTGTTGTAATGTCATTATTTGAGTTAACTTTTGAGACGCTCCCTTATTCCTCACTCCTTGCTCCCCCCCTCCCTCTCACCCCTGTAGCGTTCATGACTCAGCATGATTTGTTTATATTCTCTTCTGTGCTGATAAGGAGGTAAGGAACTCACGTCCTGGCAAATCCCCTTTAAGACTGACTTAGTCCCATTGACTTCTATAGGAGAGTTTTCTAGGCTCTGTGAGCAGGGAAAAAGTCAGTGTGCAGGGAGGGGGGGCTGTGACATCTCCTATTGTGACTGGTGGATGCTGTGTTATCTATATACATTGGTGTCACCTTTCAGTGTAACCCTGCTTGTACTAGTCATGAGAAGATTAATTAAAATCTTTCACTACAGAGGAGGAAGTGTCAGACTATTATAAGGTTCAGTGGGCAAAGTGAGAACTGCAGGACTTGAGAATTATTAAAAAAAATATTGAAAGTAATAAGGAAAATAAAAAAAAATTAAAAAATTCATAAAAAATGTGTTTAACATAAAAACATGAGTTAAACAATAAGTAAATTTTTGATGACACATTCCTTTTAACACTACAGAAATGCTGGTCCATGCCCTCCCTCGTCATCTCCCACCTGGACTACTGCAACATCCTTCTTTGTGGCCTCCTGTCCAGTACTTTTCCTCTCCTCCAAACCATCCTCAACTCTGCTGCCCGTCTTATCCATCTAGTTACTCCTCTGCCAATCCCAACCCCGGCTACCCACTGCCCAGAGAATTCAGTTCACATTACTAATGTTAAAGAAACATATCCATATATTTGGAACTATTTTAGGTTGCCTTTTTCCATGACATTAACCCTGACTTGCAAGGCTCTCCATAACCTCTCCCCTCCATAGATCTCTGCCTTAATCTCCAGATATCTCCCCTCATACAATCTCCGCTCCTCACAGGACCTTCTTCTCTGCTCTCCTCTGGTCATCCCCTCACATAACTGTCTCCAAGACTTCTCTCGTGCTTCCCCCAAACTCTGGAACTCACTGCCTCAACACATCGGACTCTCCTCCACTGTCACCAGCCTCAAAAGCAACCTAAAAAACCATCTCTTCAGGATTGCCTATAACCTACACCATACATGCCAACTCTCCCGTTTTTGGCGGGGGGGGTTCCCGCTAATTGGGTCCCCCGCCGTCAGAGTTGGCATTTCTCCCCCGCCAGAGGCGGCGGGGGCTCTTTACGACCGCGGCGACAAGTAGCGCTGTGCGTCTCTGGCGCCGCCGGGCCGTTCCCACAGGCGGGTGAAGCGGCCACAGCGGCCGCTTTACCCGCCCGGAGTCTCGCTGTGCAGGGAGGAGGCACGAGGGATCGCTCCCTCCTCCCTTCTCCCCCTCTATGTACAGCGCCGGTGTGTGCTCTACATACAGGCCACCGGCGCAGGGGGTGTGACGCGCGGCTGCACTCCCCCTGCGACACTGAGGAGATCGGCAGGAGCTGGCCGTGCTGCAGGAGCCTGGTCAGATGAGTGGCTTTTATTATTTTATTTTTATTAGCTTTAGAGGGGCTCTGCCTGGCAACAGAGGGGGCACTACCTGGCAACAGAGGGGGCACTACCTGGCAAACAATGGGGGCATCTACCTGGCTACAGATGGGGCATCTACCTGGCTAACAATGGGGGCATCTACCTGGCTAACAATGGGGGTCATCTACCTGGCTAACAGAGGGGTCACTACCTGGCTAACAAAGGGGGCATCTACCTGGCTACAAGGGGGCATCTACCTGGCTACAAGGGGGCATCTACCTGCCTGTAAGGGGCACTACCTGGTTATGGGGGGCTACTACCTGGCTATAAGGGCATCTGCCTGGCTTTCTTCCAAAGCTGTTATGCAGTTAGTTGGAGTGGGTGTGGCTTTTTGAAGGGGCGTGGTACACTGACAAGATGGGCGTGTCCATGCAAATTTTTGCACGCGCCGCCAACTACGATCTCCTGCTTTTTCAATTTCAAAAGTTGGCAACTATGACCTACACTAACCCTGCTGTCACTTCACAGTCCACAAACATGTCCGCCCCTCACCTTCTGTCTCTTCCCTCCTTCCTTGTAGAATGTAAGCTTTTGCGTGCAGGGTCCTCTCTCCCTCTGTCCCGGTTGTCAGTCATTTATTGTTGTTGTTGTACTTTGATCTCATGTTATATAGGTAACCCACCCTCGAATGTACAGCGCCCTAGAACTAATAAAATGCTTACATAGTAAGTAAGGGTATGTTCAAACGACGCTTTGCAGCACACACAGGTATGTGTGGCAATACCCCTGCTGCTGAAAGTACACGCTGCCCAGAGCATACTTTCAACAGCGCAAGTCCCTGTCTCCTATTTAGTTTCATATTCTCCGGGGCATAAGCACACAAAAGAAGTGACATGTCACTTCTTCTTACCGGTGCACAGTACATGCTGGGAAACACATTGTATTAACATAGCACTCAATGAGTGCTATGACTTTACCGGATTTGCGGGCGCATTGCAGCACAATTATGCCCCACAAATACGTCATGTGAACGTATTTGCCCCTTACAAGAGGAAGAATTCCTTCCTGCCTCCAAATCTGGCATCAGAATCATCCCTGGATCAACGTCCTGTCTCCATTTTATTTCCTGTTTTACAAGACTTTCCTTTCTTGTGTCTGCCAAGTACATGGGAAATCTCAGTCAGATTATACAGCACCACTCTTATCCACTGGCTGTGTCAGGTACTGCAGCTCTGCCCCATTTAAGCCCTTCCTGACATATGAATGTCAGGAAGGGAATATGCAGTGGGCTTACTTACTGATAGCAGCTGGGATCAGAGAGAACTCCAATCCCGGCCTTTTAACCCCTTAGAGGCCATGGTAAACATGACTGTTACACCTAAGAGACTGAAAATGGTGCTGCGGCCATTCAAATTCTCAGATGCGCCCACACAATGAGTTTGCAGGGTGCGAATTGGCTGTCATGGCAGCCGGGGGCACAATGAAGGCCGTCGTGGCTGCCATCTTACTATTCTTCAGGCAGGGTGTAATATGGGAGACATTGCTGTACAATATATTACCACTTCAGACAGTGTACAAGTTATTGCGCTTCCTAGTCGTCAAATAAAGAAAATAAAAAGTTTTACAAATATTCAAAAAGAAAGTTCAAGACACCCCCTTTTGCCATTTTACAAATAAAAAAAATAAACAGAATTGGCATCAACTTGCCCATAAAAGCCGATCTATAAAATACATCATTGTTTATACTAATACAGTAAAAAATGTAGAAAAAAAAATACCCAATGCCAAAACTGTGTTTTTTTGCATCCCCAAAAAAAAATTCAATAAAAAGTCTTCAAAAAGTCGTAACTAAAAGGCAACCAATGCAAAATCCATTTCAGCCCACGAAAAAATTAGCCCAAACTCAGGTCCATTGATTGAAAAAAAAAAACATATCGGTCTCAGAAAATAAAAAACTTCAACGTGAATTTATAGAAAAAAAAAAGTTTTTTTTTTAAAGGACCACTATAATTTTTCTTACCTGCAGCTGAATACAGGGTTTCTCACTGCTGCCACTGGGTCATGTGACCTGCACTCTGAGCTGCTGAAACACACAGCAGGGATATGTGACCTGTAAGTAAATCTCTCCATAGGTTTTTTTCACATTCTGCCCTCTGTTTTGGGGGGGTTTTCCATTATGGAGACAGAATTAGAAAAAATGGTCTTTTCCAGGTCGGGAGGAAATAATAAACACGATGTAAACAAAAATCCCTGTGTCAGGAAAGGATCAAGAAAGCAGCTGCGAAAATATCTGATTCCACTTATCTCAAGGAAAACAAAGGATTGGACACCTAAAAATACAACCGCCTGACTCCCTGCTTCATCAGGGTCAGTCGGGCAACCATGATTGACAGAGAATTGTCCGAGAGTCCTGGATTAGGAACGGAAGACGCAGGATCACAAGCCTTTTGAGCTGTACCTGTATCTGGTGATCACATCAGCAGAATGTGGTAATTTTGGGGAGGGGACTTTAAAAATTTTTCAAACTTTCAATAAAAACATGGGCTGATGTATGAATTTGGGCATTCAGACGCCATTTTTTGTGTGCGTATTAGTAGTGTAGAATGCATTTGAATCTATCAACCTGTTCTACTGCGGGTCATAGATTTAGCACTTTCTTGCTACAAAATATCAACTCAGGTTCAGGTAAACCACTTTGAACTTGGTCTACCTGTTCCAGCAGTAACGCGCCCAGTTTAGCCATCCTCCAGTCATAAATGTGTAGAATCATATGGTTGTGGTGCGACGCCTCCAGAACACCCGCCAATCTCAGATTCATTACAAAGTGCTGCGAGCACCGAATAAGGTGACTAATTTTGAAGTGCACTTGCTCATACGTCTAGAGAACAGGGCTGCGCCACTTTGGGGGCAGAAAGAACAGCAGAATACTGGCGCAGCCCCGTACATACATGTCGCCCGTGGTGTATAAAACTGGAGGCTTGGACTGGTCCACAGGGGAGCAGAGGAAATCTCTGGTGGGCCTCTGAGCATGGCAGACTTGGAGTTTCTTTTAAACTGCACATACATCCTTGGGAGAGGTAGAAAGACAGAGACAAAGAAGTAAAAAGGAAGAGGAAGATTACAAGAAGCATGTTTAGTAGCTGTAGGGTGGGCCCCAAGAATCAACTCCACTGGTGAGCCCCAAGAATCAACTCCACTGGTGAGCCCCAAGAATCAACTCCACTGGTGGGCCCCGAGAATCATCTCCACTGGTGAGCCCCGAGAATCATCTCCACTGGTGGGCGCCGAGAATCAACTCCACTGGTGGGCGCCGAGAATCAGCTCCACTGGTGGGCGCCGAGAATCAGCTCCACTGGTGGGCGCCGAGAATCAGCTCCACTGGTGGGCGCCGAGAATCAACTCCACTGGTGGGCGCCGAGAATCAACTCCACTGGTGGGCGCCGAGAATCAACTCCACTGGTGGGCGCCGAGAATCAACTCCACTGGTGGGCGCCGAGAATCAACTCCACTGGTGGGCGCCGAGAATCAACTCCACTGGTGGGCCCCGAGAATCAACTCCACTGGTGGGCCCCGAGAATCAACTCCACTGGTGGGCCCCAAGAATCAACTCCACTGGTGGGACCCAAGAATCAACTCCACTGGTGGGCCCCAAGAATCAACTCCACTGGTGGGCCCCAAGAATCAACTCCACTGGTGGGTCCCAAAATTCATCTCCACTAGGGGGCAACAAGAATCATCTCTATTGGTAGGGCCCAACTCCACGAAAACAAGACCCTACACAGCTCTGTACACAGAAAAATAAAAAAATTATGCCTCTCAGACTGCGGCGATGCAAAAAGAGTTTTCTTTTAAAAGTGTTTTATTGTGTAAAAGCAGTAAAACATAAAAAAAAAAAAATACAAATTTGGTATCGCTGTAATTGAATCGTCATGCTGAGTAAAGCTAGCCTGTCATTTATACCACACGGTGACCGCAGTAAAAATTAAAAACAAAAAACACTACCAGAATTGCTGTATTTTGTTCATTCTGCCTCCAAAAAACCTTGAGAAAAAGAGATCAAAGCGTCACATAAACCCCATAATGGCACGAATGAAAAAGTCAACTCATCTCACAAAAAACAAGCTCTTAATCAGCTCCATATACAGAAAAATAAAAAAGTTACTGTACGGGGAACGCTTTAAAAACGAAAGCCGAAAAACAATGGTGGAACTACAGATTTTTTTTTATGGCCCTCAGCTAAAAACAATTGTGGAACACCTGTGTGCCCAAAATGCACAATACACCCCTAGATGAGATCCCTGAAGGGTTTGAATCCAACTTCTGAAAGGTTTCACCTGTTCTGCTACTTTGGGGGCTTTACAAATGCAACATGGAACCCACCAAAATTTGCGTGCCAAAAACTGCATTTCCCAGTTATCACCTACCGTGTTCCAGTAAATAATGAATAAAAATTGAAAATCTGAAAAACAAAAAGTGCATTTTTGAAATTTCTCCTCTTCATTGCTTTATATTCTGTGAAATACCTAAATAGTTATCAAACTTTATAAGTGTTTTTGAATACCTTGAGAAGTGCATTTTCTTAAATGGAGTCATTTATGGGGGTGTCTAACACAAGGGCCCCTCAAAGCCACGTCAGAACTGGACTGGTTACAAAATTTAAGAGCCCCCTAATGTCCTAAAAAAAAAATAAGAGATTGTTTAAAAACTGACCCACATAAAGTAGATTTATGGTAGATTAATTTGTTGGGTATGACTATCTGTCTTACATGCAGACATTTTTCAACTTGTGAAAATGGCAAATGTTTCCAAATTTTCTTAATTTTTTAAAATATTTTTCACAAATAAACAAGAATTGTTTCGACAAAAATTAATTGCTAACCTAAAGTTCAATGTGTCACGAGAAAACAAGCTCAAATTCACATGAATAGGTAAAAGCTTTAAAAAGTTATTCCCCGATAAAGTGACACATGTCAGATTTGAAAAAAGGGGCTTGGTCCTTAAGTCCCTAAAGGGTTTATGCCATCCAGGTGTGATAGGTGCTGTCCCACCTCTGTGTACAACTCTCCATTCTGTTCTATGAGTGTTCCGGGTACCAGTGAGCAAAGTGTTTCGATTGTACTTAGATGTCCTATAGATTAGAACGAAGAGAGTTGTGCAAGTGTAACCAGCTCTTTGTTCTGTTTTGAGACTTTTGGGGGCCCATTCCCGAGATAGGTTGCCGAGAGAGGCCTGCGTCTATCACGCTTTGATGGCGTGTACTATCAATACACCATCAAAGTGCAAGGTGGGAAGACTCCTTTAACAGAAGATAGACTTGTAATGTCTTATTCACACATTGCATCAAATTCTATTTTTTCATTTACTTTTTGTGGCAAAGACATGATTGCAACATGTGAATAGCTCCTAAGAATTGAGGCGTTGGCCATATACAACTTCTCCATATTCTCCACCTATTTTTACCTCCAACTATAACAACCAGATAACACATCCTAAATATATCCAGGTGGCAAAACCCTAAACCCAGTGCGACCCTGCAGGAGATTGCTGCTATTTAGAGCTCCTGAAAGCCACATATGGTTGGAGGGGGGGAGAGAGAAGGCTTCGTTGCCAAACTTCAAACTTTTCTTTTTGCCCATTAAGACTTCCCTGTATTGGATTTTATGGAGACATCCTTAGTCGGAGGCTTTGACACAATGGGCCACATGTATGACATTGTTTTGGTCTAAAACTCACTCTTTTCCCCATAGGTTTCTATGGGGAAAAAAGTGAGTTTTAGACCAAAACCGGTTCATACATGTGGCCCAATGTTTTTGTTTTTAAAACTAGAATAATTTTCAATGAGGATCAATGGAAAGTTTTTTGTTTTTTTTTATTGTTCCGATTCTACAAAATCAAAACAAAAAGATAAAATCAGATCTTTCTTTTTGGATCTTGTCCACATTATGGCCAAAAAATAAAAAGGAAGGGTAAGTTCACTCAACAGGATCCCCTGTGCCAACACGAGTTTAGCGTAGGGCCTTGCCGGGAAGCAGAGTCTAAGCAGCCGCTGTCCTTCGCCACCCAGCCCCTGCAAGATGGCTTGGACTCCGCTGCAAGGAAACTCCCAGTACACTGCCCCACAACAAGGTCCCTCGTGGTGGCGGCTGGCGTGCAGGTGAGGTACAGGAGGATTAAGCAAAGATGGAGTCGGGCCGGCAATGTTCAATCAAAGTCGGGGTCGCGCAGGAGGTTAGGGCAAATGGAGAACAGTCATTAAAGGGGTTTTCTCACTACAAAGATCATATCCCTAATGATAGAGGCAGTAAAAATAAGCACTTTTGTAATTGGGTTGCATTACCTAAGTCACTTAGTATAGCAGATCTGAGCTAATCTGTGAATCTATAGCTATTTCTGCAGCTGCTGTCAGGACACACCCCCTTTTCTGTGATTGGCTGACTGATATGTCATTCATCCTCTTGGGACATGCCCTGGAATGGGAAATGCCCCCTGTGATGTGATTGGCTGCCTGCACTCTGTGTTTACACCCCTCTGAGCTATGAGAAACGAGCTGCCTGAGATGGCTGTGTCTGTATAATGAAGGCTGACTCAGTTCCTATCTATGCGATGGCTCTCCAGTGCTAGTTCTATGTAAAGGATCTGGGCAATTACTGAGTATCTAACTGCTAGATTCACTCTCCCCTCATATAACACAGCCTTATATAGTCTGCTCTACCTCCTGCCTGATAACAGAGGGGGGGGGGGGAGTGGGGCAGAGAACATTGCTCACACTTGCTTCTTCAGTTCAGTCTGTTTGTATAACTGCTTACAGCAATGCAGAGGTACTGGTTACACCAATGCAGAGGCACTGGTTACACCAATGCTGAGGTAATGGTTACAAGGAGCTTGTGCAGCGTGAGAGAAAGCTGACAGCTCTGCAGCCAGAAGCATAGCAGGAGGTCTACAAAGCTGATGTCCTCCCCCTTCTCCTGCTAACACAGAATGATGATGTCACAGCTCTTCATTTAGGGGAGACACGCCTCCTGGCAGGAGAGGCACGCCTATTGAGAGAAGAGACACTCCCCTGTATTTGCAACTGAAACAGATAGAAACAGCTCAAGTCTGCAAAAGCTTCTAATGATAAAACCTCTTTAATGGTAAACATAGCCAAAAGTCACAACTGGAAAAGTGGTCTATCAAAGTGCACCAACAACCGGAGGCTGGGAAAGAGAGCTTCTATGAATACAAGGTGACTGGGTAGCGGAAATTGAACTGTTTGCACTGTTCCCATGGCAGGTTTTTCAGACGGTTTTACAGACGGTTTTCAGTTTTTAAAGCCGTCTGTAAACCCGCTGTCAAACTTTAGAACGGACCTTAAAGAGAACCTGTCACATAGTTTTTGCCCCCCTGGCTGAGGGCAGCACAAGCTAGTGTCAGACCTGCTGTTTCCAGCGCTGTGTCCCTTATTCTGTAAGATGCTGGAGATTTCGTGTATTTAATGCTCAAATCTGCAGTTTTCAGCCAAAAGAGTCATTCGAAGAGTCATTCAGTGTCAGTTTTTTCAAACCCCGCCCACCTGAGGCTAGCTCCGCCCACCTCAACTGACAAACCTATTACTTTGAATAGGTAGAAACATGTGAATAACTGTCAGTGGGTGGAGCTAGCCTTTGGTGGGTGGAGCTAACACCTACTCATGAATAAGATTTGAGGGGTAAATGCTCTAAAACTCCAGCATCTTACAGAATAAGGGACACAGCGCTGGAAACAGCAGGTCTGACACTAGCTTTTGCTGCCCTCAGCAAGGGGGGCACAACCTATGTGACAGGTTCCCTTTAATGGAAAATCCGTGCAGTGGAGCCCACTGCACGGATTTTCCGCCGGACAGTTTTTTAGACCGCCGGCAGCCCGAAAAACATAGAACATTTTCATTCTTCCGCTTGGTTTTCGGGCGGAATATACCGCGGAGAAAAGCCATCCCCCTGCGGCCGTGTGCACGGCCGTTAAACAGAGCAAATGCCAGTTGGAATTTCCGACCGTTATTTGCTCTATGCTGTGGGGACGTACCCTTATAGTGCCCAGCGCGGGAGTGCGGGTGGAGAGAAGCTGGGAGAACAGAGGACGCCACCCTGTGAGGTGAGCGAGTGTGTATACGGCCCGGCAGAGGGGCCGCATCGTGGAGGGTAGACAGTGGCACACGGGCCCGTAGCTCAGCAGATGAGCCGCGGCACGACTCGTGATAGACAGATTTTAACAAAGAATTTGACAGAGATATGTTCATTCATTTCAGCAGATCCTCTTCAGATTCCACTCAGGCAGGAGTGATACGGGTTAGCCCCATTGAAAAGAGGCTAGCCAGTGTCCAAATCAGAGGTGAACGCCACCTCCATAAGTAAAAGCAGAAGAAAGAAAAAATTCGGGGGGGAGAGGGGGACGCTGCTATGTTAGTACAAAGTACAGAATGTGCAGTGACAGCAATGTGCAGGCTCACCTGATAGAGTTGTGCAGCTATTATAGAGGCTGCTGTTTCCGAGGCTCGGATAGAGCCACCTATATTCATACGAGTGTTGTGCCTCTACAATAATCTGCACAACACTTCGAGGTGAGCACCCTGGCAATTATATATAATTGTTTTTAACTGCTTTGACGTACTTTCACAAAGAGCGCCATCTTTTCCCCCTTTTCTATTTTCTAGCATATTATAGAGGCGCAACTCTCACAAGTCCGAGTCTGTCAGCGGCAGCCGTGGGTCCCCTCTTCGAAGCGGCAAAGTCGCCTCAGCGGGCGTGAACAGCGGAAGAAGCTGAAGAAAAAATACGGTCCCCGGCGCTCGTCTATGTAAACCTCGGCTGCTGGGAATAGTTTCTTGTCCAGCCATTGAGCTGAGGTTTACATAGACGAACGCCAGGGACCGTATTTTTTCTTCAGCTTCTTCTACCTCCGTAAGTAAGAGTATGTCTACACTGCACAGAAAAAACGTCTGTTTTTTCAGTGTTTTTCGTTTTCTAAAAACGCTGGAAAAACGACTGTAATCATCTCCCATAGACTCTAATGTAAAACCCTCCTGCTGTCTACACTGAGCTGCTTTTTTCTGCTCGTTTTTTTTACTGGTCGTATTTTGCAACATGTTCTAAAAAACGCCAGAGCAGAAAATTTACTACCGGAGTCTATGGAAAGCGCCGGATGTCTTTTGGCGCGTTTTCTGCCGCGATTTTTCAATGAAAACCCTCCCAGGAGACCCAAGTCCCACCTATAATGGGTGTAACAAAGTATAACATATTATCAAATTTGCATACAAGTGTCTGATGTGTCCTTTTTTGTACCTTTTGTAATAAAATGATCATGCTTTGGTCGCTAACGATTTTTGCGCAATTCATATTTTTTCCGCTAAAAATACGTTTTTTTACAGATTTTGGCGCCAGAATCCGTTTTTTTTAACGGATTTTGGTGTTAAAATCCTTTTCTTAACATATTTTGGCGCTAATCTTGCTTCTGACGCCAAAAATACGTTTTTCTAAGGATTTTGGAGCCAGAATCCGTTTTTTTTACGGATTTTGGCACTAAAATACTTTTCTTTACAGATTTTGGCGCTAATGAAGTTATTTCGCTTCTGACGCCAAAAATACGTTTTTTTTACGGATTTTGACCCAAGAATCCATTTTCTTACGGATTTTGGTGTTAAGATCCTTTTCTTTACATATTTTGGTGCTTATAAAATTATCTCGCTTCTTACGCCAAAAATACGTTTTTTATGGATTTTGGCGCAAGAATCCGTTTTTTAATGGATTTTGCCGCTAAAATCCTTTTCTTAACTTTGTTAACGCCAAAATATGTTAAGGAAAGTATTGTGGCGCAAAATCCGTAAAAAAACGTATTTTTAGCGTCAGAAGCGAGATAACTTTATTAGCGCCAAAATCCGTAAAAAAATTGACTATATGGCCAAAATCCATAAAAACTTATTTTTGACGACAAACGCAAAATAACTGTATTAGCGCCAAATTCCATAAACCGACTACACGATGACATAAATGCAATAATGTGCTTTACATCCCCTTTTGTAGGGCGGAGTTACATCCAATGGCTTAATTTATACATACATTAAAAAACAGGCTTAAAGACAAGCAAAAAACACGGCAAAAAACGCAAATCGCGCAAAAAAACGTCTGTTTTTTCAGCTGCTTTTGACAGGAGGGGACAGAAAACTCAGTTTCATGAATGTTTTTAGTAATTCGTTTTCAGGTCGTTTTTTGTCCACTGCAGGGGAGACAGAGCCAAGAGTATGTTCACACGGCTGATTTAGAAACAGTTTTCAGAGTGTTTCTGCTCCCAAAACGCTTCCAAAACACCCCCAGTTCATCTTCATTGATTCCTATGTAAAACAGAGTTGTAGTTCACACACAGCGAGGTTTTTCAGCACATTTTCCGCGCTTCTTTGGAAGCTGTTTTGGGCGCTGAAAAAGAAGCATCATGTCAATTCTTGAAGTGTTTTGTTCGGCGCGTTTCTCGGAGCATTTTTTGACACGTTTTCACATTCATTTGCACGTATTCCGTCCAAAAAACCGGACGGAAGAATGTGCAAGTACAACGTCTCTCGGGCGGAAAACCCATGCAGTGGGGACTGCTGCACAGGTTTTCCATAGAGCCCCATTGTACTCATTTTCGGCCGGTTTTTACAGATGGTCTGCAAAACCGCAAACCGTCTAAAAAAATTACCGAAAACCCGTGCCGTGGGGACATGCCCTAAAAATCCTCAGCAGAAATCTCAGGTATTATCTTTTTGCAGAGGATTACACATAGGATTTTGTGTGAACATAATCTAAGGCCATGTTCACACGGCTTATTTGGGCACGGATTGTAGTCGTACTGCGCGCCGGATTTGCGCTGCAGTACGGCTCCAATCCGTCCCAGTAACTACGGTAATCCACAGTTCTCATAGAGAACTATGGATTCCGTCTCTCCTCCCCGCTCGGCGAATCCGCCGCGGGGGGAGAAAGTGAAATGGGAATTATTTATGGCGCGTACGCGCCATTGACAATGACAGTCTGTGGGGCCGGCTGCCGGCGTAATTGCGGGGCGATATCCGTCCCCGCAATTACGCCGGCAATAAGCCGTGTGAACCAGGCCTAATAATGATGAGCTTCCTGTAACATCCATACAGGTGGCTGGCCCGTTATGCAGCACACATAGCGGGTAGTCACTCAGGGGCAGTTTTCCTCACTTCATCCATCTTTGGGTACCTCAACATCCAATAACAATTGGTTCTAGGAAGGTCATTGTATGTGGAGACCATAACTGTATGCAAAACTGGTAATTGGTTCCAAGGTCCCAAAATGTCACCAACATAATACAAAATGATGATTAAAGAAAGTTACACAGATACTAATCCAGATAAAGCGCATCCTTACATCAGTACTGTAGAGAGGTGCTATAGACCGCCAATCACTGCATGCACCTCACTAATACATGTAAGAGCAGTACAGGACATGTAGTACCGCACTGTACTGTAGAGAGGCGCTATAGACCACCAATCACTGCATGCACCTCACTAATACATGTAAGAGCAGTACAGGACATGTAGTACCGCACTGTACTGTAGAGAGGCGCTATAGACCACCAATCACTGCATGCACCTCACTAATACATGTAAGAGCAGTACAGGACATGTAGTACCGCACTGTACTATAGAGAGGCGCTATAGACCGCCAATCACTACAAACACCTCACTAATACATGTAAGAGCAATACAGGACATGTAATACCGCACTGTACTGTAGAGAGGTTCTATAGACCGCCAATCACTGCATGCACCTCACTAATACATGTAAGAGCAGTACAGGACATGTAGTACCGCACTGTACTTTAGAGAGGCGCTATAGACCGCCAATCACTGCCTACACCTCACTAATACATGTAAGAGCAGTACAGGACATGTAGTACCGCACTGTACTGTAGATAGGCTCTATAGACCGTCAATCACTGCATGCACCTCACTAATACATGTAAGAGCAGTACAGGACATGTAGTACCGCACTGTACTGTAGAGAGGAGCTATAGACAACCAATCACTGCACACGCCTCACTAATACATGTAAGAGCAGTACAGGACATGTAGTACCGCACTGTACTGTAGATAGGCTCTATAGACCGCCAATCACTGCGCACTGCACTAATACAGAGGTTTTACGAGTAATATGTTCATGATAATTGATTGGATCATTGTCTGGGACATTATATCTTGAAACCAAACGCAATATACAATGTCCCAGGTAACGTCCCATTGTATGTTAAATATATGATATCCTAATCCCATTCTATACAGGAACTACATTAGTGCACCTCTCCTTTTCAGCCTGTGCCTTGCCCGTTCCACCACAAAGCATTGTTTCGTCGTTTACTTGTTTGCCTCAGTCATTATCTTGTTACCTCCCCCAACATGTCTTCAGCTTGGGGTCACGGACTGCTGCCCTGTAAAATGTTTGCGCACACCTCATTATTCATTATTCTTTGTCCTTCATTGATCACAAGTTGTCCAGCCCCTGAGGTAGCAAAGAAACCCCAAATCAGATGCTCCCTCCAAAGTGCTTCACATTTGGGATGAGGGTTTGGCTCCTTGGTGCAGTGGACCTAGCTTTGTGCAAGAAATATCCACGTCTGTCCCATCTGCCCATAGAACATTTACTCAGGAGTAATACAGAACATCTAGGTGGTCCCGGGCAAGCCTGAGATGAGCTCCAATGGTTTCTTGGCTAGAAGTAGCTTCCTTCATTTTCTCCTTCTATGAACACCATTCAGTTCAGTGTTCTTCTAATATTGGACACAATCCAAAAGGCTTATGGGAAGCGAGCTGAACTCTCCAGCGCCATCTAATGGATGTAACATTTGTCAAGTCACATCTGACTCACTGAGCCTTGCGATGTGAAAGGGATTCAAGCCAAAACAGTTTTGTTCAACTGCATGCAGCTGTGTTTGCCCCTTGACAGAGTAGAACTTAGGGTGCTTTCACACAGTGTGTTTTTTGCCACGTTTTTGGTGCATTTTTGATGCGTTTTTCGGAGGCATTTTTTGTGCAGAAAGGCACGGCAATTAATGCTGTAGAATTCTGCACAAAAAAACGCACTGTGTGAAAGCACCCTTACTAACTGGCTAGGTGAACAGAGATTTTTGCAGATTGTAGACCCCTCTGTGGATCTTTTTGTCATGAGCAGGAGTGGATTCTTTGTGTCGGCTGTGAGTATAGTGTAAGACCTCACCGAGAAGCGTAGTTGAAGGAGCCCCCAGGCTTCACCCTCAACCTCTGCAAGAGAGCTTGGACTACTCTGCAGAAAACTCCTAGGTCACTACCCCTAAGGGGCCGTTCACATGGCTTATTTTGGCGCGGATTGGCGCCGTACTCTGCGCCGGATTTGCGCTGCAGTACGACTCCAATCCGTCGCAGTAATTACGGTAATCCACCGTTCTCATAGAGAACAGTGGATTCCGTCGCTCCTCCCCGCTCGGTGAATCCGCCGGGCGGGGAGAAAGTGACATGCACATTATCCAGGCGCAATACGCGCCGTGGATAATGGAAGTCTATGGGGCCGGCGGGCCGTGCCCCCGCCCCGCCCCCGCCCCTTATTCAAGCCGGAATTGCGAGCGCAATCCGGCTCGCAAATCCGGCGTGAATAAGCCGTGTGAACCGGGGCTAACAAGGTCAATCGCAGCTGAGGCGTTGAGGTTAGGCAGAGACGTGATCAGGACACAAGAGGAGGGTCAGGGCAGACAGCGTACAATCGTAGATGGGTCACAAGCCAAGGTCAGGGCAGGCGGAGTTCAGTTGCAAATGGGACAGAGACTAGCTGATGGTCAGAACCGGGCCTCACACACAGGGACGCACTGTAACAACACTAATAAACCCAAAAATTTTGGCCCAATGGGGGAGTGTGGGGATAGGCCCTTGGTATAGAAAGGTAGGGTGCATTTGGCACATCCCCTTGGGGGACCTAGGCGGGGAGCCGGCAGACGGGGACAGAAGGATTTTTGGCAAAAAGGGGCAGGGACACCTGCCATAAACTTTTCTCACCTCTTACGGGATTGAAAAATTGACCCTTTTGGGAGAGATTTTTAAAAAAATTTCGCCCCACTTCTAGAACAGCCAGCCCGGGGGCCCGGGACAGGGGGGGGGCGCACCCCCTTTTAAAGGGGGGAGGCCCCCTTTCCCCGGGGCGCGGCCGTCTAACCCCCGGGGTTAGGCATCGGGGAGTGGGGCCCGGGGGGGGCACCCCCCCCGGCCCCCCCCCGGAAAAATGGCCGGGGGGGAGTCAAGCGGGGGCGCGGGGGTTTTGGACCCGGGTTTAAAACCGGGCCCCCGCGCCGCGCGGAGCAGACGCGGCAGCGTGACAAGCAGCAGTAAACCTTTTAAAACTCGCTTGTACTGTCATATTGGGGGGGTTTTCTTTGTGGGGGAAAGGTTTTCATTTAAGACCACAATGGGGAAATGAACTGCTGGCAAGCCTGGGGAAGGGGCAGCTGGAAGCCCCGGCCCCGAGGGGCCCCTGGCACGGGCGGGGTGCGGGATCGTTGGGAGGGGGTTGGATTTTGGTGGCTGCCCGGGAAACCGGTAAAACACCCCCTTTTCCCCGGGGGGGCCTCTTTTTCCCCCCCCTGGACTGCTTTTCCCCCAAAGGCCCCGGGGACTGGGCCCCCCGGACGCCCCTGAGCCCGAGGTGCCCCCCCGGGGCCCCGGCCCTTTGCCACCCGGACCCCTCTCGGGACCCTCCGGGGCGAAGGGTTTCCGCCCTGCAGGGCTTTTTTCCCCCTCCCCGCCCCGTCTTCCGGGGGGAATCCCCCCAGGCGGAGCCCCCAGCAAGCACAGCGGGCACCAGCGCAGTCCACGTTGGTGTCAGCGGGGCTCCGGGTTTTTCGTTACCGTGGCGAGGGCGGGGGCCCCGGCGGATGATCCATTTCAGGGGCCCATAAGAAAGGGCGGGCGACGGAAAAAGTTAGGATGCCGGGGGAGGAAGGGCGATCGACGTGGGGGAAAAGCAGGGGGATGGGGCCGGCCCGAGTGTTTTGGGGGCCCCGGGTCGGGAAATTTGGGGGGCCCCCCTGGGGGTTTCCTGCAGCAGGGACGGGAAGCCGGAGAGGTTTTTTCCCGGAGGTTAAAGTTGTCCCGGGATTGTGTTTTAAATTGGGGAACCTTTTCTTTGCAGCCCGGAGACGGGGGGCTAAAATTGGATCTTTTGAGGAGGGTCTTCAGGGATGGGAAAGGGGCGGGCGGCTGGGGGTCACACCCCTTAAACCCCGGGGCAGCCTGGGACCCGGGAGCTGTTAATGTTTGCCCCCCGTGGGTGCAGGCAGCGCAGGGAGGGGGGATTTTTGGGTTTCCGACGGGGGGGGGGGCCCGCCAGTTTTGGCAACAGCTACGACAGCCCCGCCGAGGTTTTGAAAACGGCTACCGAATACGGCGGGCCCCCAGCGACGCAACTTTCCCCATCCATCCTGGGGGTCTGCGGTTTTAGGGTCAAATTTATTTTGTTTTCCACCCCCCCTTTTAGGGGGGGGGAAAATTGGGGGGGGTCAAACGGACAGGGGGGAAGGGGAGGGGGGGAGAAAGGGGGGGGTTTGGGGGGGTTTTTACGGGACAGAACGGGAAGGGCTTTTTGACAGGGTTGGGTTTTGGTGACCGGGGCGAGAGGGGAGGTTTATTATGCTTTGAGGGCCCTTTGGGTTTGCGCATCTCCAAAAAGGGGGGAAGGGAAAAATTTGGCAGGACGATTACGCCCGAAATTTTTTCCCCCTGTTACCCCCCCTTAAAAAAATTTTAAAACAAAACCAAAAAGGAAGGGGGGATGAAAGTAAAAAGGGAGGAAGGGGGAAAAACGAAGGTGGCGATTAAAACCGAAAAACCTTTCCAAAATTTGGGGATCAGGGGGTTTTCCCCTTTTGGAAAGCGCCCCAATTTTGGGGAAAACGGCCCGGAGAACTGCCCCCGGATTTTTTGTTCCCGGGGATTCAATAGGGGATCCCAAGAGGGTATATGGGGCAGGGGCGTGGCTCAGAAAATAACGAGCAATTTCGCCCAGGGGAAAGTAAAACCCGGGCTTTTAGGGGGGGAATTAAAAAGGGATATAGGATTAAGGTTGAGGGTTTTTGGCCCCTGCGATAGGGGCCCCCCTTTTTCAGGGGGGGACCTGGTACCTCTGGACAGAAAGGGGGGTTCCCGGTGTTTCGGGGGGGGTTTTTCCCAAAAGGTTTTTAAAAACAGGGGCCCGGCTGGAAAGTTTAATGACAGTCAATGCAGATTTGGAGCGAATTTCCCTTTTTCAAGAAATTTTCTTTTTTCCAGGGGGTTTTGAAAGCCCGCGCCCCATGGAGCGCCGTTTTTGCTTAGGGAAAGGGAAAAAGGGAGGGGGGGTTTTTTTAAAAGCAAGGGGGCGACCCCCGGGAGCCCCTTGCCGCGTTTTGGGACCCCGTACCAAAGTAGGTACCCGATAAGGAGGCGGCTTTAAATTTTTAAAAAAGGGGGTTTTTTTTGGGGTGAGGGTTTTCAGACCCCGGGCACCCACCCCCTTTGAGGTCCCCTTTTCAAATTAAGAACCTGGGGTTTCACTCGAAATACACCCAGAGGGGGATTAAGAAAAATTTTTAGAAAAGGGAAGTGCACGGGTTTTGGGTTGGGGCCCTTTTTGAGGGCCTTTTCCGGGTTTTCCCCGGTTTTGGTATTTTCCCCTTTAGGAGTGGTTCCCAAAAAAAAGAACCAAAAAAGTTTAGAAAAAATTTCATCCCCTTTTTTTCCCAAAGGGGTTTTTTTCCCTGTGAATGAGGTATGCCCCCCAAACTATTTTCCGGGGGCCCTTAAGGGTCCTTTGACGCGGCACAAAAAAGGGGAAAGGGTTTAACGGGGGGGGGGCCCTTGGCCCAAGACAGACATTAAGTCCCCCTTTTTCCCGGCTTTTTGCCGGTGCACCCTAAAGAGTGCAGGGGTTTACGGGGTTTTTTTTTGGGAGGGTTTCATTTTTTTTTATCGATCCCTCCCAAGGGGGGTTTTTTCGATCTCTTGTTTCTATTTTGAAGCATTCGGGTTCCTTTTTTTGGAAGGGGTTGGTAGGGGACGTTCGGGTCTGCCCACCCATTTTTAATCCACTACTTAGGAGAACTTTTTATGCATTGGCCCCAGGGGACTCGGGGGTTTTTTGGCGGTCGCTGTTGGCATAAATTTCCCAGTGGGGGGGAAAAACCCCATTTTGGGGTACCTTTTACCCCGACAAGACGGAGGGTCCTACGCCCTTTAAAATCAATTTTTTTTGGGAATTCGCTTTTGATACATTACTATGGAATGTCCCCCTTCCCAGAGGAAAAGTTGAGGGATTTTGAAGCAGAGGTTGGGACTTTTGGGTTATGTAAAAAGGCGACACTAAAGGGAAAAATGCATCTTTTCCTGGGAAAATTAAATTTTTCCCCTGCAGGTTTAAATGCCGATGGGCGGGTTTTTTTTTTTCCGCGTCGGTTTGGCGCAGGGGGAACGGCGGGGGTTTTAAAGGGGCCCCTCATCTTTTTGTGGGGTTTGGGTGGGTAAGGGATGAAGGGGGAATCTGAGGGGTGGGGGAAACCCCTTTTTTGGGGCGCTTTAAAAAAAGGGGGCCCCTCCATTTTTTTGGGAAACAAGGCCATTAGAAATGCGGACAACGAGGTTTTTAAAACCGGATCCCGGCGGGTAGGTGGGTTTTTTGGGGCCTATTTGGCCAGGGTGGAGTGGGTGCGGGGCGAGGGCCCCGACAGAATGGTTCATTTCCCCTTTTTAGTTAAAATTTTTGGCATTTAATGGACTTTTCCCCAAAGTTTTGGGGGTTTTAAAATTTTGGTTGGGGGGACACGTTTTGGGCGAACCCAAAAAAATTCCATTTTAAACTGAAAAAACTTGGGGGGGAAACGGGCCCCTTTAAACTCCCCTGCGGCTTCATCTCCTCCGGTTTTGTTGGCCCTTTTATTGCGGCATTTGGTACTGCGTGTTTTGGAATTAAATATAGGGGTTTTAGCACGACATGTCCCCGGTGGTAAAAAATGATCTAGCTGAACCCCTTTTTCCCTCGTTAAAACCAGTGGTAACGTTTTCGGGAGCTGGCACCGAAAGCAGCGGGAGGGTTGGGGGTTTTCCCCCGGGGGTTGTGGCCCTTTGGGTTTTTCATTACCGCAAAAAGGCTGTTCGGGTCATTGGTACCCCAGGCACAAGGGTTTTCAAATTTCAAGTCTTGGGCGGTGTGGGAACAGGGGTTAGCCGGGGGGGGCCCTTTTTAAAATTTAAAAGGGGGGGAAATGGGGGGGCTGCTTTTTTTAGTTTTATTGGCCCATGGGGTGTAACGGGGGTTTGGGTCGGGTTTCCCCGGGGTTTTTCAGGGTTCCTTCAGGTCTAGCCTTTGGTTTTTAAAGGGGAAAGGGGGTGGGGCTGACCAAACCCAAAGGGAATTTCGGAGTGGGGCCCGGGGCATTGGCGGGGCGGGGTGGGGGCGGATTCTCGCGCCCATTTGGTTTTTTTCCAGCTTCTGAAAAACTTTTTGGGAGAAAAGTTGGATCCCAATTTGCAGATCAGTTTTGAGGTGGGGCTATTTCCGGGCCCTTTCAAAATTTTCATTACTTTTTTTCGGGGGTTTGAGGGTAGGAGAATTGGTCTGTCCAAGCAGAGGGGGGAGTAGGATTTTTACAGCGGGGGGGAAGTTTCAGGGGGGGGGTTTTTGCCGGGGGGTTTGTTTTATTCCCCAATAAGACATCAAAAAAGGGTCAAACGGGGGGGGCCCAAAGTTTTTTTTTGGGTGAGGTGAAGACCCCCCAGAAAATTTTCCCGGTTTTACTGTTTCATGGAATAAATGCCCGGGAGGGAAAAGGTTTGGGCAGGGTCCACAATGTACAAAAGCAAAATGGGATTTTTTTAACACTTTTCCCAAAACCAAAAAGGCAGTTTTTAGCGTTTTTTTTGGAGGAGTTTGGGGGGGGATCCTCACATTTCGCTCCCCATTCATTTCAAATTTGGGGGACTACAGAAGCAGCGAGTTGGGGTTTTTGGGGTGCGGGGTCATTTTTGGGGGATTGGCAGATTTGGGAAACGGATTTGATCCAAAACTAAACAAACCCCCTCATTTGGGGTCAGGTTTGGGTTCCCCCAATAGGGAAAGGGATGGGGGAGCGGGGGAATTTTCCTCTTTTGCTTCCGGGGGTTTTTCTCGGGGTTTTTTGAGATTTGGGTTTGGGGGTCTTTGTCCTTGTTTTTATTCTGGGCACGTACGTTTTGGAAATTTTTTGGGCCCAATTTTTTTGTGCCCCTGGGGAGCGGAGAGAGCAGGCGCGCGGCAATGGCCAAACTGGGGTATTCCGGAGACGTTGGCGGGGGATTCCCTGGGTTTTGGCAAGCGAGGCCTCCCCAAAGGAACAAGTTATTTCGGGATTTCCAGCAGTTTTTCCCCCGGGGCCAAAAGGGAACCCCGGAAAGTTTGGGGGTTTTCCATGGCCGGGGGGGGAATGAATTTTGGGGATGGGGGCCCCCAAACAGAGACTTTTTTAAAGGGGGATCCCGGGATGATTTCCTGAGGATTGGAACCCGGTAAAACCGGGGCCCGGTTACGGGTTTGGGCGATTAAAGTTCCTAGGGTTTTCATGGAGGGATGCAGTCCAAACGGGGGTATTAAAAAAAAGCACGCATTAAGGGAAAAAAAAACGGGGGCTCTTTTTTATCAGGGGAAAGGATTTTTGGATTTGGGGGGCGGCATAAAAAGACTGGAATTGGGGGAAGGAGAATTTTTTGGGGTAGGGAAAGGCGTCCACTTGAACGCGTTGGGCTAGATTTTTTGGTCTTTGGGTATTAAGAAGGGTTGGAACGGGTTTTTGGGGCTGTTGGGGGGTTCGCGCCCATGAGGGACCTGGTCGCAAACAAAGGGGGGGTTGGGGTCCCTTTGGGGTCTGGGGGAAAGTAGTGGGGGGAGTCAGGGTCCCGCTTTTCTCCCCAAATTTTTGGATGGACCCCGGCTTGGCGAAAAATTGGGCTCCACAGGGGTGCTCCTTGGGAGCAGTGAAGGGGAAAGCGTACCGCCTGAGGTTTCTTTTGGGCCCTGAAGCCGGGGGTGACGGCTGGGGGCAAAATTTTGGTTGGGGAAAAAAGGGAAAAACCCCGCCAGGGGTTGGGAATGGTTTTAGAGGTTAAAGGCTCCAAGGAACCTCAGCCCAAGCTTTGTCTGACTATTTGGGCCCCTTGGGTGATGGGAAATTTTAAAATTTTCTCAAGGCAGTGTACTTTTTGATAAAAAATTTTTGTTTTAAAAAAAAAGGCCTGGCTGTGGGCCCCAAATTTTTCCAAGTTTAAAGTTCTCCGTGTAAACATTAAAGGGTTTGGGGGTGGGGGAATTTAAAATTTTGGGCAAAAGCAGCTAAGGATAGGCGCTGCTGAGGGTCATGAATTTTTACCTTTTGGAGACAATAACCTTTTATAGCCTTTTCCAGCTTCTAAATTCTTAGGTTTTCAGAACGATGTTTGCACTAAGCCATGGATCCCGCTAACCAATCTTTCTTGAGAGGAGCGGATTGATCAGTAACCAGGCTGTGTGTGCCTTTATTTCATGGACAAAGCACTTCTAAAATCTGCACTGTCAATCTCATCTCCTTAATGAAATCACCTTTTGCTCTTGGGGGGTGTTCACACGGCGTTTATGGATCCGTTTTGGATCTGAAAATCACATCCAAAAATGCAGCGGCGATCAGATCCAAAACAGATCCAACAGGCAGCTGTGTGTTTGCATGTGTATTGGCTACAGCAGGATCGCAGCCTATGTTTATTTAGGACCCTGCGCGTTTTTTCAGAACTTTCAGATTGACGTCAATTCTTAGCAATTTTCACATTAAAAATTTTTGGGGGGCGAATTACGCGGGGGACTAGGGGGAGCTCGCACAGAAATCATTACAGCGGCCGATACGCTGCGGTAAATTCACAGCCCACTTATCTCCCTGCGCGGCGGATTGTGCGAGTGGGGAGAAGAGACGTAATCCTCTCTATGAGACCTGTGGATTACCGAATGACGGGGACTATCTTGCCCCGTTTTAAAAGCCAGTACCCGAAAAAAACGGGGCCCAAATATTTTCCCCCGTTGTTTTTTTTTTTGAAATTTGTTTATTAGGGCTAAAAAAGACATAGTCAATACAAGTACCCAAAGAATTGACCATACATATCTCGATCAAGCTAATACAATCAAAGACAGTTTGAGTTTTTCATTGTAATGCTATCTAAGTTCCATGGTGTACATCGAAACCGGTACAAGATTGTTGCGGACATAGATATGAGGCCCAAGTGGGGTTTTTTCATTTTACCAAACAAAAATATGTTGCAATAATAACATAAACAATACAGTAAATAAGAAGTCATCCGTTTTAAAAAAAACAAGTAGACAATGACAAAAAAGAGATAAGAGGGGGAGGGAGGGTGGGAATTGTTTCACCCTGCCGGACACAAAAGTTAAGAAAGAGGCTTTTTAAATATTGATAGGGGTTTCAAAGCGCGCATTCTCAAAGATCAGGATCGCAGGAGGGTTTCTCCACCAGACTCAAAGCCAGTTTCCAGGGCTGGAACGTCCTAAAGTTCCTGCCAGCACACCCTAAAGAAAACCATTTAGAGAGTCGGAAGGGGAAAAATAATTTTCAAAATTTCCTTTGTGGAAAAAAGGCTTCAATAAAGGGAGACCAGGTGTTAAAGAACCCATCTGCTCGATTTAAACCCTTTCCCATTTATTTCCCAAACCCTTTCAAGCTCAGGAAAATTTTGGTCATTCTAGGCTTCTTCTAATCAGGGGGGGATGATTCCAAAACCCTTTATTTAGTATAACCTTTTTGTCGCTAAGAGGAGTTTTAAAAGATTATGGAACTTAGGGAAAACCCGTAAAGTCATGGAAGAAAACAGGGCCCAGGGGCAAAGGGGAGATCCTGGCCCCTTTTGTACCAAGTGTCCTCAACCCCCCACAGGCGCCTCCCCCCGGACATGTCCCCCATTCCTGGGCCAGGGCCGCCGGGGCAATGCACACTTTTGGGCAGCATATTTTTCCCTTTTGGGGGCCAGGGGGAGGGGAAATTAAAGCCCTAATTGCTCGGTCAAAAACAAAGTAGGTTTCCCCCCATTTTTCATATATGGCCCTTAGTTTTTCCAGCCCTCCAACGCTGCTTTGAAATATTCGATCTGGGGGGACCCCCCAAAAGTCCCAGTTTTTAAACCGTATAACAGTCTTAGAAGGGATTCGAAAGATGGATCTGACAGACGCAAGTAAACACGCATCGGCGATCACTCGTCTGAACACTGATGTGTGTTTCACAGTAAAAGCAATGTAAATCACACTGCACATTGTTAGATGACTCTGTTTAGGGTCCAACAGACGGATCCAAACACGCATCTAAAAACGTATGTTCACACAGACTCAACATGCCGTGTGAACATACTCTTAGGGTGCTTTCACACGCATGTGGGTTTTTGATGCGTTTCGGATGCGGTTTTTGTGCATAAAGGCACAGCAATTAATGCTGCACATTGCTGCACAAAAACACATCCAAAAAGGCATCAAAACACACCAAAAACACACCATGTGAAAGTACCCTTAATAGGAATCTCTACTTTGGACCATCCCTATTTGTTAGAAGAGTCCCTTGAAAATAACCTGAACATAAAGTTTCCCCCTGCATTAAAGGGGATGTATCCTTCCTCAGTTCGGCGTTTTCTTGAAGCTTGATTCTCTCTTTCCTGGAATCCAGGGCGTTTTCTTCCCCTCCCAGGGGTGTTTTTTAAACTGAAGGGGGATACATCATCCCCCCTTCCTTTCAGTCTCCCCACCCTCCTGAGCCACATGTCACTTCCCCTCCCTATGCAGTCTTATTTTTGAAGAGCTGTTTACAAACCCCAGGCCTGCATTCAGTCTAACAGTCTTCATAACCAGAGGCACTGATCTCTTCTCCTCTCACGCTGGAGGTTTGTTTTTACGTTTAAAACCCAGTCTTCTATGAACCACCCAAGCAGCAAGATCCCCCCCTTCATGCAGGACATTGGGCGCGAGGACAATTCTGTTTTTTTCTGATTGTAGAAGCACGAGTGTTACTGGCGCTTGCTGTGCAAGGAAATTGTTGCCGGCCCCTTACACGCGGGAGCATTGGGCACGAGGCACAATTCTGCTTTTCTGATTGTAGAAGCAGCTTAAGGGTTTTAGGCAATGTTCAAAACGGCTTAAAATGGGACATAATTTAACCGGTGATTACGTCCATAAAATACTCCAAAAGATTCGTGCTGCCCCCCAATTTAAGGGACCAAAAAAACCTTTTCGGGGATGAAATTTTTTTACGCGTTTTGCACGCGTATTTACGTCCGTAATTCATCGCGATTTCCCCAGGAACCAAAACACAGTAGTATTTTTCAAAGTAAAACCTCAGCCCCCAAAATTTTTCTTTGAAGATATTAAGATATTGAAATTTTTGAAGATCCTCCCAAACTCCGGCGTTGCGCTTCTCCACAAGGGGACTTTGGTTCTCCCCGACACAGCCCCGCCAACTCCGGCGTTGCTTTTTTTCTCCACACCATTTTAAAAAAAATATTCAATATCGATGAATTTTAAAAACAAAAAAATTTGAATTAAATTTTGAAAAAGTCGTTTTTTTAAAAACGCTTAGCTAACACACTTTGCTAAAATTACTTGTGCTTTTGGTATTTTTCCCAACGGCTTTTTTTGGTCCGGAAAAAAAAATGTTGTATTTTCAAACAATGGAATATCTTACATATTATTTACCTATTTCACATGGACCAAAACGCATTGGAACAACCCACACACTACCAATTCGTGATTTGTGGTGCAATGCAAATATTTAAAATATTATTTAAAATTTTTCAAACCCAAAAAAAAACAAAAATCAATTTCAAAAAAAAACTGCGCAAAAATTTGTTTTTATTTTTTTCTACTTTTTTAAAAACCATATTTCATTACCACACATAAAGCAGTATAGCAAAATTAAAATGCAGAAAAGAAATAAATTTGTTTTAGGTACAAAAATTTACATCATTTTCCCTTTAAAAAAAAATTTACATCACATAAAAAAGAGAGGTCCAATATGCTTGTTATTTTTCAAAAAAAAATGACAAGCAAACAACAACATATGGGGGAAAAACAGTATAAAAAAATTTACACCACATTTCTAAAAAACCTAAAGTAAATGACAGTCACTACTTAACATGCACATTTTTTAAAAACATTCATTTTAATTACATTAATTTAAAAACATTTCATAACACTTTTATGTAATCACGTAAGACATGTCACTTTACTAAATAATCATTTAAAATTTTGAAATCTGCTTCTACATACATTTTACTAACATACAATTTAGCAAATTGCAAACATAGCATGAAAATGTGCCTGCTCCTGCTACCCCCCTTCCCCCCCCCCCCATGCCAAAAAAAACATGGTAAAATTGCTGGGGAAAGTAAAAACCCCCGCATTTATCCCTTGAACATACCACGCATTTAAAAATTACCCCGATATGAGGGGACCCACATTTTGCCGCATGCGTTGGTATGGCGCAAATTCCCCCGGGCAAATTTTTGGGCATTCCTGCTTGCCTCATTTCAGACATGCTTAATTCTGAAAATTTCTGCAAATATCCCCCCCCCAAAAATTGAACAAACCAACATCTTGGCAAGACGTAAACCCATTTTAGCCTCTGAACGAATTTTCACTAATTACGCTGAAATACGCAACACAAAAGTTTGGGATGTTTCATACATAAAAACTTCCCCATTATTTTTTATGGGTAGAAGGCTAATTTTCGTCCAAATAAACCCAAAAAGGGCAGGGATTAATTTGGACGAAAAACCTGTGAAAACGCAGCGTAAAACAATGTAAAACACCCGGTTTTAACAAGGAAAACTATTTTACATTGCAATCAATTGAAAACCCCTGCCCTTATTTTAGGCGATTTAGGGACAAATTCCCGGACGAATACCGCTAATTTATGCCCATTTTTAAAAGCCGTGTGAACATAGCCCTTTTTGGGGTGCTGGGGTGCAAGTGAAAGGATTGGCCCCCCCCCCCTTTTTTCGAGTGATAGAGGCAGGGAAAAAACGCTCCCCCAAAAAAACGACCGGGAGCCAGACAGAATTTAAATTAGTAGAGCCGTCATCCAATGAAATAAAAGGAGGTGGAAACCAATCGGCACTGGGGAACAGTGTTTACACAAAACGAAGATAAGGGAGACTGTGATAACAAAACAGCTTTGCTAATGACATCCAATTGCAAAGTTTCTTGTATTCACTGTCCCCTTATTCTGAAGACCATTTAATGAAATGATACAACCCCTCTAAGGTCGGGTTCACTTCTGCCTCAAAGGTTTAGAGCCTCTGTAGCAAATTCCATTAAATGCAAGCGAAAAAATAGCAGAGCACGCAGCACTGTATTTTTCATTAAAATAAAGGAGACCCATTATAGTCATTGGGGTCATGGTGTCCATCATAAAAAGGTCTGGTGCCCCTTCTGTCATGGAAGCTCCAAACGGAACCTCGGATGCAGATGTGAATCTAGCCTAAACTCTACTTTGTCTGGTCATCTGGCAGTAAAGTGTACAATTTCCTTGCAGGGCCACCACAGGGGAAATTAGGCTTTACATTCATATCATTGGTCCAGGACTGGGGCAAGGTGTTCCGGTGCCCTAAGAAAATAAGGCACAAAATCTCCCACAATGAAAAATTCAGCCCACTACATACATCCTTGCGCCCCCTTTTTCTGCTTGGGAGGAAGTGGTGCCCTAGGTGGTCACTTACCTTCCCCTACCCATTGTCCCGATTCGTCATTGGTCTTTCTTCTGTAATGCCGGAAGGGCAAGTCCTCCAGATTGAGAGACACTCTACCACTTTGCCCAAAAGATGAAGATCCTGAGGACCCCACCCTGCCCCCTCTATGAATTTAGAGTTTTATAATGGGGTCTATAATGGGTTTTCTAAATACGTCAGAACATAGGGTCAGGCAGATATAGTACAGCTGCCCGCTTATTCTCTCCCACAGCATCATCTATTAGGGAAGACTGCATACACATTAGATGATTGGCTGGTCCCATTGAAATCTGTGGATTCGGCTGACACTTATCTAAGGTGTGTGACCAATTTCGTTGTTCATATCACATGGTTGCACCTCTTGTTACTGCATAAGGGTCTGTTCACACAACGTCTTTGGCGCGTAATTGCGCTACAATGCGCCTGAAGTACGTCCTGCAGATACGGTAAAATCATAGCACTCACTGGGTGCTATGATAACCCCACATATTCCCCAATGCACAGAAAGCATGTGAAAAAAAGTAACATGTCATGGAAAAGGAAAGTCTAGAAGGCCGAGCCATAGCGCTGTTAAAAGTACGCACTGGCCAGCACGGGCTTTCGTCAGCAGGTGTACTATGGCGTGCACAAGTAGTCGCCATAATACGCAGTGTGGATTCGGCCTAAAGGGACATAAACTTCAACCTGTGTGCTCATTATACACCACAAGACCCGAATCTGCTCCGCCATGTCATTTTATGTGGCCCACGAGAGCTTAGACACAGCAAGCAGGGATGGACAATGTCTGGACACAGATATCCCGGCTCTCCATGTTCCCTCAAGGATTCAGCCAGTGCTTGGTTGTGGTGGTGGCACCTGCATAGAAAGCGGGCGCCATCTTGGATTTGTAGCTCTGACGAACACCTCCACCCCACTCTGTTCTGTAAGGGTATGTTCACACGGGGTGTTAGATTCGATTTTAGATCTGTTTTTAGATGTGTGTTTGGATCCCTCTGTCGGACCCTAAACGGACCCAAACACGTATCTAATAAGAAGCAATGTGATTTCCATTGCTTTCAATGTAAAACATGCATCGGCGTTCAGACGAGTGATCTCCGATGCGGGTTTACATTCGTCTTTTGGATCTGTTCTAAGAATTGTCATGTCAATTCTTGATCTGTTTGATGCAGCAAAGAGATGCCCAGGTGTGCTCGCTTTCCATCCAATATATATAGCTCCCAGGTACACACTTGTATTAAAGGAGTTGTCTCACTACATTGATTCATCTTAGCTCAGTCCTGTTTTCTTGTTTTCACTTTGAATTCAGGGGCGTGTTTACTGGCTTCCACTAGGCTGCAGTAGAAGCCAGGTCTGTAGCTATAGCAACCAGTGCTGGCAGCCTTTCAGGTTAGATCAAACTGGTCTGTAGCTATAGCAACCTGAGGAGCTGATGCAGTCCATACAAGAGGGGATATCTCAGAATTGGTAGGACACTGTTAATGGACACATATTGCAAAGTGACTAGTTTTTGCAAGATCTTTAACATAAAAAACAATCCTTGTAGTGAGACAACCCCTTTAATGTTCCCCTGATGAAGTGACACGCGAAACGCGCGTCGGGATCGTTTGTAGCCAGCACCTTCTGGGGTAATTTATAATCATGTATTAGCGGTACTTGTGATTTGTATATAGTGCTTACATGCATTTATATAGAATGTGCTCTTCTTTGATCATATTTAATTTATGCATATTTATAATTGTGTTTAGATCCTATGTAGGAACACGTTTTGTATCTCCATGCACTTTATACTATTTGCATAATACGATATGCACGTGGCACTTGATTATTATTTTTTTTGTATGTATATAGATGCAGGTTATGGTACTTGTGATCAGGACGTTTATTAAGGATTTTTGATGTTACCGATTGCTTTGGTTGGTGCTGTTACTTCTCATTGGCTATTTTTGGTCTTTTATTTATGGTATTTTGTTATGTGTGATTTTTTATTAATTGTTAATAAAGATATGGATTTTTACATTATTTATTGAATTATTTCTGGAACCTTTTTTTGATGGTGTAGTATTGATGCAGCAGGAGCCCTATTTAAAACTATAGGGTGCGATCCTGCTGCAACCAAAATGCATCCAAAAACATGCGTTTTGGATACGATTGACGCAGCGCTTTTGGATGCGAGTTTCGGATCCCACACGCCTTGTGAAGATACCCTAAGGCTGCGTCCCCACGGCAGGGGACAAATACCGGTCGGTTTATCCGACCGGTATCTGTTCAGTTTGTGTGCAGTGCACACGGTGGCGGGGGGGCGGCGGCTTTTCTCCCCGATGAGCGGAGAAAAGCCCTTCACATTGGCTTGCACAGATTCCGTCCGAAAACCGGACGGGAGATTGTGCTTGTAGAATGTTATGCGGAGAGAAAAAACGCCGGGCGGAAAACCCGTGTAGTGGGGACGGCTGCACGGGTTTTCCATAGAGCACCATTGTGCTCGTTTGCGGCCGGTTTTTCAGGCGGTCTGAAAAACCGCAAACCGCCTGAAAAACCGGCCGAAAACCCGTGCAGTGGGGACATGCCCTAACTCATAGGTGGTGGCACAGCTCTGACAACCCTACCCAGACACCCTAGTCTCCATGCAAAGTCATCCAATGTCAACCATAATGTTGATGTGGCCGTGGGGGTTAATAAACTTCACATCCCTGTTATACGTGATCACCAGCGTTGGCTTCCTATCTGTGTTTTCCTCCTGCGGTCACATACTTTTTATGACAATAACTCGCTCATCACAGCTCATTGGCGAGAAGCTATTTTTTTCCGTGACCGAGGCAAGCGTCCAACCCCAGCACCAGCTAAACAGTGGCGAACTCCCTGGCATGGGACAAGCACCAGGAACCTTTTAGGTCAGCAAATTTGTGGAGCTACTTTGTTTGAGTGTGAGAGAGCCTGGAGGAAGCTGTGGTGTCTCAGCCCTGATCAGCTGAGTAATTTGAGACAGGAGGGGTGTGGGGGTAGGGTATTGTGTTAAGTTTTTAAACAGGTCAAAGGACTCCTATGTGAAGACAGCAGAGAGAGGAGCTGGTCTGCAGGGTGTAAGGTAAGGAGGGCTGCTGTCTATCTCCGTGTAGGTTATTGCTATATATATATTGTTTGCACTCAGTTACTGATATGAATGCATTAAGAATAGGCTTTGATATTATGGCTTCTCCTCACCTGTATAGGTATAAAAATTAACCAGAACATCTTCTCCATAGACTTTAATGGGGTTCTAGTTCAACTTGAATGGAACAATACTAGTGTGCTAAGTTCTAATTGACCTAGAACGTTTTACTGTTTGCTCATCTCTATTGGATATCCGCTTATGCGGAGCTACAAACCACACTGCAAGAAAATTACATGTAGCTGAAGTTTACTATAGCGCCTCTGAATGCACAGCCTGGACTATGCTTTAAGGGTATGTCCCCACAGCATATGTAAAATGCATTTTAATCAGTTTTGGGGGACGGTTCAGTCTGCGGTTTAGGTATTTGCCCGTGCCCCATAACCATTGCATAGTGCACCTTGAAAACTGGGCAGAAGATTGTGCATGCTCCAAGCGTTTTGGAACGTGGGCAGCTGACAATCCGTTCACTGTAGACTACTGAGCGGATTTTAGTTTAAAGTCTATGGGGATGGTTTCTTATTGCTTTGCGGATTTGGAAACTTTCTGAAAATCCGGCCAATAAACCGTCCACCCTAAGGTCCTGTTCACACGACGGATTTGGCCACGGGTTCTGACGCGGTTTCCGCGGCCAAATCGCGCCTAGTTTATTAACATGGTTTCCTATTGGAAACCGCGTTAATGTTCACACGCCGCAGGTCTGGCGGGGTGTCATCGCGGGTGGTGCGCGGCTGGCCCATGGCTCGCGGCGCGGTTTGCCCCCCTGCCTATTAATTTGCATGGGGACAAACCCTCTCCGCAAGCCGCGCTCCAAGCCACGCCCCACCCGCGCCAAGACCACGCGAGGGTCGGACGAGGCTTGGCCACGGGAACCGCGGCCAAACCCGTCGTGTGAACGGGGCCTTAGGGTACGTTCACACGACGAGTATTTCAAGCCGGAATCCACCAACTTGAAATACTCGTCCAAAAACCGAACGTAAGCCATCCCCATTGACCCCAATAGAAGATACGCGTGGTAGTCCGTACAACACGTATTCTCATTGCTAGCTTTTTTTTATTTTTTTTTTTGTGCTCGAAATAACAAAGAATGTGTTCATTCTTCTGTTGTATTCCATGCGGAAAATCTACCCATGAAGTCAATGGGGAGGGCTAAAAACCTGGTGTAAACCGCGTCCAAAACACTTGTATGTTGTTTTGAACGTTGATCTGCGTCTAAACCCTCATAGAAATGAATGGGACTTGTTTTCTGACTGTAAATCCATCTGAAAAAAAAACGACTTCGGTTTTGTCTACACGGCCATTGTACCCTCCGATTATAGAATCCGACCTGTATTTTATAATTGTTTTTTGTGGTCTGATTTTGGCCGCACCATTAACATTGCACTGGACTATCATCCGCCATTTATAAGTGAAATCTGACGGATTATAGAACATGTTCTAATTTTTGTAGAAAGTATTTTGGATTTTCTATTGAGGTCTATGGAGATGATTTACAGTCAGATTTTTGTGGTTTCTAAATACTGAATCCACTTAAAAATCCGAAAACCAGTGCCGTGTAGGCGTGGCCTAAAATCCACGTGAAATACGTTCTACGCGGTTTTCAACAGTAGAATCTTCTAAAAATGTGAAGAACTTATAGCAGCTTTTATTTCTTGCGCTGCTCAGGAAGAAATAAGAGATGAGCTCTGATAGGTTGCTCTGGTTGCTAAGAGATCTAGTTGTTGTGGGCTCTGTCCGCTATGAGCTCGTTGCTATGGGCTCTGATTGGTTAATATGGGCTCTGTTTGCTAAGAGATCTAGTTGCTGTGGGCTCTGGCCGCTATGAACTCGTTGCTATGAGCCCTGATTGTTTGCTATAGGCTCTGATTGACCGCTATGAGCTTGTTGCTACGGGCTTTGGTCAGTTGCTATGGGCAACACACTCTCATTCCTGGACCGGTTTGATAGCTGAGGCCCAATGATCTCAATGCTACAAGCTGTAGTACTGTGTGGTTGTATGAGAATGTGTGTCAAATGATCGGCTTAGATACAGAGGCTCAGTGGACTGTATCTCACTTGATAGGCTTAGATACAGAAGCCGAAAGTTTTCAGATAACTTAGAAAAGCACATAACATTTACCTTGAATGAAAAGTCGTTCTCTCTGTCCCGTCTTGTAAAATTCCACATTATATTGCGGCTCCTCGCTGGATTTTCTGACTGACGGTATTGACAACAAGAACTAAGGCCCCATTCACATCACATTATTGCTCTCCGTTTAGCGTATGCGCACAGAATGTGAAAATGTGTCTTGTTATATATTTCTTGCTGACTTGTAAAAATTTTTTGTTGTTTTTGTAAATAGATTACTATGCTTTCTTGTCCTTGTAAAAAGTGTTTTTTTTTTTTTTTTTAAAGGACAAGAAAGCATTGTAATCTAGTTACAAAAACAACAGCTCGGCGGAGTACTAAAAATGGAGTCTAAGGCCATGTCTCCACTGCACCGGTTTTTCAGACGGATTGCGGTTTTGCAAACCGTCAGAAAAACCAGCCGCAAACTTCTACATGGGGCCTCCATGGAAAACCCGCGCAGCGGTCCCCTCTGTACGGGTTTTCTGCACGGCGGCGGCCCGAAAACCATTGTGCATGTTCATTCTTCCGTCCAGTTTTCGGACGGTTTATGAACATCTCAATGTGAAGAGGGAGGGCATCGTTTTATAGACTATCATCTTGGTTATCTCATACATAACTTTGCCCCCCCACAGCTGATCAACATTTTTCCAATTCCCTATTTTGGAGTGTTCCTCCCAGTGTGATGGCTCCTGTATAACAATGGGGATTCTTCGTCCTATTGACACAGTTCGGGTGGGGTGGGGGGTAAAATGCGCATTGGTTGGTTTGTTTGCTCGTGGCGTTTGCATTCTTCTACCTTTAGAAATGCTATGAATTGTGGACCCACCCCCAGTGTGTTTTGGGCCTGG
The DNA here is from genome assembly GCA_025379985.1 of Phyllomedusa bahiana. Taxonomy (NCBI): domain Eukaryota; kingdom Metazoa; phylum Chordata; class Amphibia; order Anura; family Hylidae; genus Phyllomedusa; species Phyllomedusa bahiana. Next base: position 42,897 of record JAODAL010012791.1, read on the forward strand.
TGGGGCTTGGCCCTCTCTTGAATGCTGTGGACCTTCCTGACCAGCTGTCGTATGCAGAATTTAGCAAATGGAGTGGTGTGACAGTCGTCCCCCTCTGACCTAAAAGAGACTGACTTGTCATAAACCGGGCAAATGTATAGTCACGTGCTAGTGTTTGCAAAACTGACCGATAAGAAATCCTGCGAAGGAGTCATGTGAGCGGCCGTGATAAGGAACGGTGGGGCCGGGTGCACAAGTGTAGTGACGGGTTTATCAACCGGCGCGTTACCTTGTGCAAACTCCCAAGGTAACCTCATTGCAAATCACAATCCTATGGATAATAAGACACGGGTGTTATGGGAGCAGGCCGCCCCCTGTCTGGGTAACTAGAGGCACCTATACACCTTCCATAGCTGTGGCCGAATGCCATTACTTATGAGCCTCTCCGTGCACCTGCTGGGGGGAGTAGTGCCAAAGATAATAGGCTTGGATACATCAATTCAGAAGCAAGCCGAATTGGCTCAGTAGAAGGTATCGCACATAATAGGCTTAGATACATCACTCAGTATTGCACACAATAAGCTTGGATACATCAGTTCAGAAGCGGGGCAGTATTGTACATGATAAGCTTAGCTACAGAGGCTCAGCAGAAGGGATCACACACAATGGGCTTAGATCCAACAGCACCGTATCGCACAATAAGCTAAGATCCATCAGACCGTATCACACATAATAGGTGTAGATTCAGCAGCACTGTATCACACACAATAGGCTTAGATCCAACAGCACCGTATCGCACAATAAGCTTAGATACATCAGACCGTATCATACATAATAGGTGTAGATTCAGCAGCACTGTATCACACACAATAGGCTTAGATCCAACAGCACCGTATCACACAATAAGCTTAGATACATCAGACCGTATCACACATAATAGATGTAGATTCAGCAGCACTGTATCACACACAACAGGCTTTGCTAAAGAGGCCTAGCAGAAGGTATCGCACACTATAGGCTTAGATACATCACTCAGTATTGCACACAATAGGCTTGGATACATCAGTTCAGAAGCGGGGCGGTATTGTACACGAATGGCTCAGCCCAAGGGATCACACACAATGGGCTTAGATCCAACAGTACCGTATCACACAATAAGCTTCGATACTTCAGTCAGTATCGCACATAATAGGTGTAGATTCAGCAGCTCTGTATCACACACAACAGGCTTAGCTACAGAGGCCCAGCAGAAGGTATCACACACAGCAACACCAGAATGCACACAATAAGCTTAAGTACATCAGACAGTAGCATGCACAATAGGCTTAGATACAGAGGCTCAGATGAAGGTATCGCACACTATAGGCTTAGATACAGCAACACCAGTTTACGCACAATAGGCTTGGATACATATGCTCAGCAGAAGGTATCGCACATGAGGACATTAAATGCAGCCAGGGACATCTTATCCGTTGGGCACACTAGGCAGTTGCCCAGGCACCCCACAAGCATAGGGGCCCCAGGTAGTGGATGTGGATCGGGGCTGCTTATTTGTGTGTTCTTGAGACCTGCAAACTGTTAAAAACCATGGTGGAGCAGGGAGCTATGGGCTTCCTGCCAATTAGTCTTGTAGGTGACATGATGGTATAGGTGTGCTTGTGGGCGATTAGAGGCACGACCTCATGTGGGGCCATGTATTTGGGCAGGGCCCACTGCTGTGCTGTGCCCGGGGGCCCAAAATGCTGTTAGGATGCACTGTATCGCACATAGTAGGCTTAGACACAGCAGCAGCATATTGCACACATTAGACTTGGATACCTCGGACCGTATCACACTTTAGGCTTAGATACAGCAGATGAGCAGCACGTTGTCTATGCTGTGGGATATTATGTAATTCTCTATCTTGATGCTGTGTCTCATAAAAAATTCATCTTCTTCCTGCACAGGAACATGGAGAAGCTTGTGGTCCTCCTGGCTCTCCTGCCATGTATTGCTATGAAGACCCTCTCCAGCTACCCCGAGAACGACGCTCCGGCTCTTCGCTTTGCTGTGATTGGTGACTGGGGCGGCCTCCCCCCTCCCTCCTTACTACACTCAGCAAGAAACGAGGGTGGCCGCCGAGCTGGATAGGATTGTATCTAAGTGGGGGGCCGACTTTGTCGTGTCTGTGGGGGACAACTTCTACTATTCAGGTGTGGAGGATGTGAACGACTTCAGATTTCAGGTGAGGAAAGAAACGAACTGTTGTATCGATTATCACCTCGTTGTGTTCATTTCTAAATATACAGTTGTGCTCAAAAGTCTTCACACCCCGGCAGAATCTTTGCTTTCTTGGCCTCTTTTCAGAGAATATGAATGACAACACAAAAACTTCTTCCCCTCGTGGTCGGGTGAAGCCATTTATTATCAAACCACTGCGTTTTCTCTTTTTAAATCATAATGACGACCAAAAACATCCAAATGACCCTGATCAAAAGTCCACACACCCTGGTGATTTTGGCCTGATTAACATGCACAGAAATTGACACAAATGGGTTTGAATGGCTTCTAAAGGTAACATCCTCACCTGTGACCTGTTTGCTTGTAATCAGCGTGTGTGCATAAAACATAGTTGCCAACTTTTGAAAATGGAAAAGCAGGAGATTGAAAAGGGCGGTGCACGCCCATCTTTTTGGTGTGCCACGCCCCTTCAAAAAGCTACACCCCACTCCGCCTAACTGCATAATGGCTTTGGAAGAAAGCCGGGTAGTAGCCCTCCATAACCAGGTAGTGCCCCATACAGGCAGGTATATGCCCCCCTTTGTTAGCCTGGTAGTTGCCCCCTTTGTAGCCAGGTAGTGCCCCCCTATAGCTAATAAAAAATAAAATCATAAAAGCCACTTACCTCACCAGGCTCCCTGCAGCACGGCCAGCTCCGGCTGACCGACTCAGCGTTGCAGGGGGAGTGAGTGAAGCCGTGCGTCACACCCCCTGCGACACTGACCTGTATGTACAGCGCACACCGGCCGGCACTGTACATACAGGGGGAGAAGGGAACGATCTTCTGCCTCCTCCCTACACAGTGAGAGTCTCCGGACGGGTGAGCGGCCGCTTCACCTGCCTGTAAGAACGGCCCGGTGGCGCCAGAGTAGCGCACCAGCGCTACTGTCGCCGCGGTCATTTAAAGAACCCCCGCTGCCTGCTGGCGGCGGGAGGAATGCCAACTCTGCCGGGAAGGCGGGACCCCACCCCCACCACAAGCGGGAGAGTTGGCATGTATGGCATAAAAGCTGAGTGAGTTTCTGGGATCCAGATAGCCACTGACGTTTCTGGATTGTGAGTCATGGGGGGGAAAGCAAAAGAATTGTCAGCGGATCTACGGGAAAAGGTAGCAGAACTGTATAAAACAGGAAAGGGACACAAAAAGATATCCAAGGAATTGATCATGGGTCAGCAGTGTTCAAACTGTGATTAACAAATGGAAAATCAGGGGTTCTGTAAAACCAAACCACGGTCACGTGGACCAACAAAAATTTTGGCCACAACTGCCAGGAAAATTGTTCGGGATGCAAAGAAAAACTAACAAATCAAATCAGCTGAAATCCAGGACTCTCTGAAAACACTAGGTGCGGCTGCTTCAAGATGCACAATAAGGCCATGTTCACACGGCTTAAAATGGGCCGTATTTTGGTCCGTAATTACGCACCGACGTGCGCCAATTACGGGCCGAAAACGGCCCATTCATTACGGTACTTCACAGTTCTCATAGAGAACTATGATTACGTCTCCTTCCCCCCCGTCGGCGAACCACCCCGGGGGGAGATAATGACATGTCACTTTCTAGCGCGTATAACGGCCGCTAGCAATGACTGTCATAGGGCCGGTGAAGTGCCGGCCCCCACTCCCCCCTCCTCCCGCCCCCGTCCACACGGCGTAATTGAGGGGCGTAATTACGCCCTGCAAATACACCGTGTGAACATAGCCTAAGGAGGCACTTAACCCCTTAAGGACCCGGGATTTTTTTTTTTTTTTTTGGTGACGCGTTCGTTTTTTTTTTCCCCTCTCGCCTTCCCAGAGCCATAACTTTTTTTATTTTCCACCTACATAGACACATGAGGGCTTTTATTTTGCGGACAAGATGTACTTTTTATGGTGTTTTCACTATACTATAGAAAATACTGGGAAACCGCAAAAAAATTCCCAAGTGGGACAAATTGTGAAAAATTTTTATTTTTGCCAAGTTTGCGGGGGGTTTTTCTTTACGGCGTTCAATTTCGGTAAATACATGTGTTATCTGTATTCTACAGGTTTTAGCATCCGGGAATACCAAACACGTAGGGTTTCCGTATGTTTTGGTACCGTAAAAAAATTCCAAACATTTTTCTATTGTTGAAATTTGTGCCACAGCGCCCTTTTGTGCGACCAATAACTTTTTGTACTAACACCTACGGACGTCAGTGAGGGGCATTTTTTTAAAGGGCTGAAGTGTACTTTTTATTCGCTAGCCGGTTTGGAAAGCTTGCGACTTTTTTGATCATTTTTATTCCATTTTTTTGAGTGACGTAAAATGACCAAAAAAACGCAATTTTGGTGTTTGGAATTTTTTTTCTTCTACGGTGTTCAGCGTACTGGAAAAAAATGATGTTATTTTTATAGATCGGACTTTTTCGGACGCGGCGATACCAAATATGTGTAACTTTATTATTTAATGATTTTTTTTTGTAAAAGGGGAAAGGGGGGTGATTTGAACTTTTAATACTTTTTTTTTTGTACTTTAAAAACTTTTTTTTTTTTTACACTGTAACATTTAGCCCCCCCTATGGTGCTTGAACCACTAGGGGCGCGATTGTAAAAACAACCTAATGCATTGCATAGCAATGCAAAAGGGAGTACAAAAGATGGGGGTTTCCCCACTTCCTGTCTGTGGACGGAAGTGGGGCAAACCGGCCAGGGTAAGTGACGGGAGCCTTCACAAGGCTCCCCACCACCATGCCCGGTCGTCGGGTGCCGATGACCGTAACGATCAGTGCGCGGCACCGATCGATGTTCATTCCGGTGCCGCGGCCATCTTTGCCGCGGTGTCTGATGGGTTAAACAGCGCCAGCGAGCGGAGCCACCCGCCGGCGCTGTTACTGCCGGGTGTTAGCGGCGATTAGCCACTAACACCCGGTGGCTGTGCGGGGGGGTCGCGGAGCGATCCCCCTGCAAAGCCCCTTAGCGGCCCTGGGACGTACTCATACGCCCAGGGTCGTTAAGGGGTGAAAGAATAATGGGCTGCAGGGTCGAGTCGCCAGAAGAAGCCAGTACTGCGCAAATGCCACAAAGTATCTCACCTACACTATGCCAAACAGCACCGAGACGCCTCAGAACTTCTGCAACAAGGTCATTTGGAGAGATGAAACCAAAATCGAACTTTGTGGCCACAACCATAAACATTACATTTGGAGAGGAGTCAACATGGCCTAGGATGAAAGGACCATTCCTACTGTAACGCACGGAGGGGGATCGCTGATGTTTTGGGGATGTGTGAGCTACAAAGGCGCAGGAGACTTGGTCAAAGGAAAGATGAAGGCAGCACGTTATCAGCAAATACTGGAGGAACTTTTGCACTCATCAGCCCGGAAGCTGCGCATGGGACGTACCAGGATGCTCCAACATGACCCAAGACCCAAAACACAAGGCCAAGTGGACCTGTCATTGGCTACAGCAGAACAAAGTGAAGGTTCTGGAGGGGCCACCTCAGTCTCCTGACCTCAATATCATTGAGCCGCTCTGGGCAGATCTCAAGCAAAGCACAGTTCATGCAAGAGCCCAGGAATGTACAGGAACTGGAGGCCAAGAAGAACGGGCAGAGCCTCATCCACAACTACCACAAAGACTTCAAGCTGTTACTGATGTTAGAGGGAGCAATACACGGTATCAAGAACTAGGGAGTGTGAGCTTCTGATCAGAGTCATTTGGATGTTTTTGGTTTTCGTTATGATTTAAAAAGAGAAAACACAGTAGTTTGACAATAAATGGCTTCACCCGACCACGAACCATGAGGAGGAAAAAAGCTTTTGTGCTATCATTCATATTCTCTGAAAAAAAGCAAAAACTCTGCCGGGGTGTGTAAACTTTTGAGCACAACTGTATGTCAGGCTCGGTTTTAGTACTGAATTCCCTGTACAGAAGCTAAATGATGTTCAGGCTACCGGCAGTCACCACAGTTCATTGCATACTGTGTTCTCATGGAGTTTAAAGTGTACACAGTATGCAGTGCACTCCTGAGCTCCATCTAGTGGTGGCTGCAGGCGACTAGAGTTAGATAATATAACAATGGCTATGCAGAGTATTTGGAGCCTGGTATAAGGAAAAACAGGGATCAGATATACAGGCAGTACCTGCCTTACATCGTTCTGACTTGCATACGTCCCCTAGTTACAAACGGGGACTTATGGGGCATGGCTGACATTCAACACTGAGTCATGATCCATGATAACCAAGTGGCAGCATGCCACAGCTGCACATGAGATACAGAACGTTAGGTGAAATCTTCTAAAGAAAGGGCACAGACAGCAAAACAAATGTAAAAACCCTTCACTGCAATATCCAAAACTAAAAAAAAAAAACTTTTGTGCTCAAGTTACATTTAATAAATCTACCTGTTCCGACTTGCATACAGTTTCAAATTAAGAACAAACCTACAGTCCCTATCCCGTTTGTAACCCGGGGACTGCCTGTATTAACAAATCGGTCTGCATAGAATTGTGTGTACAGGAAAAAAATAAATAAATAAATAAAAATATATATATATATATATATGTATATATATATGTATATTTTTTTTAAATTTATCTATTGCCTCTTAAAAATCAGGCCTGTTTGGATCATAAATGCAGTATTTACACTGGCCAGTCCGTGTCTGTGCTTGCTGCAAGGTGGGAGGAAGGATCTATGCAGCTCTCCTCATTCACCTCAAAGGGGGTTCCAAGCATAGCACAGGTGTCCCCAGTTGGTTAGGGGGCAGTCCTGGACCATTTTTAGACAGCCCACCGCCTGAATAGGATGTTGTAGCCTGAAGCTGTAGAACCGGCCCACGGCCTGACCAGGAAGTGGGTGCCTGAAGCTGTGGAACCGGCCCACGGCCTGACCAGGAAGTGGGAGCCTGAAGCTGTAGAACCGGCCCACGGCCTGACCAGGAAGTGGGAGCCTGAAGCTGTGGAACCGGCCCACGGCCTGACCAGGAAGTGGGAGCCTGAAGCTGTAGAACCGGCCCACGGCCTGGCCAGGAAGTGGGAGCCTGAAGCTGTAGAACCGGCCCACGGCCTGACCAGGAAGTGGGAGCCTGAAGCTGTGGAACCGGCCCACGGCCTGACCAGGAAGTGGGAGCCTGAAACTGACTGTGAAAAACAGGCTGTGTGAAACGGTCAGATGGGGAAATCCCTGGAATATTGTTACCAAACAGCTGATTATTTGGGGTGATGCTCAAGAATTGCTTTATGTTCCAAACATATGCAAACTTAAGACTCCTACATCTTTTTGCTTCCTCTCCATCTTACTACATCCATCACATAGATTAGAGCAGGTTCTGTTGTGTTAATTATGGGTTTTGGAAAGGCAGCAGGATTAAATTATTGCCCTCGCTAAGACCTGGTGACCCTGACAAGGAGGGTAACTGGTTCACTCAGTATATTAAACACCACCTCTATCACCAAAGCTGTTAACACTAGTAAACTGAGCACATGTAGACCTATGGTTGTAATGAAACTGCCAAACTACAAAGTAGGTTGTAGCCCTTTCGTGTTTTTCTCCATTTCAGAGCCTTTTTCAAAATTCTGCTGGTTGCCCTGGAAAACCGACACCGGTTTATCTCCAGTCCGCTGTAAGACAGGTGGTTTAACAGCAGAGCAGTAATTGTCCTCTGAGCTTCCACAATGCTTTGTGATAACGGAAATCAGCAGAATTGTGAATTCAGCTTTAGGTTTCTTATCTCCTTGGTGGTTTTAGAGTGACTAAAGAGGTTTCCAGCCTTTTGTAACTAAAGTTTAACCACTGTGTGATGAGAAGTTTCTAACCAACTTTGTATTTCTGTACTGGTGAAGCTATAGCTGAGCCTAGACCATCAGTCTATCCCAATCTCTCTCTCTCCCTCGCCTGTCCTGGCCCCAGTGTGCATATGATAAACACAAATTCACCCCGCCACTTCCTTTTATGTTGCCCACAAGAGCTTAGACCCTGTGAGCATTGATGGACAAGGTCCGGACACTCAGCTCCTCTCCTCTATCATATAACCCTATATATCACACGCATTCCTCTCATCATAACCTTATATCGCACAGCTCACTTCTCTCCTCTATCTATAACCCTAATATCCACAGTTTCAGCTTCTCTCCTCTATCATATAACCCTATATATCGCACAGCTCAGCTTCTCTCCTCTATCATATAACCCTATATATCGCACAGCTCAGCTTCTCTCCACTATCATATAACCCTATATATCACACAGCTCAGCTTCTCTCCACTATCATATAACCCTATATATCACACAGCTCAGCTTCTCTCCTCTATCAATAACCCTATAAACGCACACTCACTTCTCTCCACTATCATATAACCCTTATATCACACAGCTCAGCTTCTCCCACTAACATATAACCCTCTATATCACACAGCTCAGCTTCTCCCTCTATCAATAACCCTATATATCACAGAGCTCAGCTTCTCTCCCTCTATCCTATACCCATAATCACAGACTCAGCTTCTCTCCCTCTATCATATAACCCTATATATCACAGAGCTCAGCTTCTCTCCTCCATCATATAACCCTATATATCACAGAGCTCAGCTACTCTCCTCTATCATATAACCCTGTATCCGATATATTGCTTGTGCAGTTCTCCAAGATAAAAACAATAGGGGAAGGGGAGGACAAAAAGGCGCACAGATATAGTAGATTAGATCACTTCCAATTAATACAATTCTTAATAAAATATGCTCCCCTGAGCTGGTTGTACTATGAAATGGTACAACACATTAATCGAATCTTAGAATGTCCAGCTGCTGTTGCCTCCTGTAAAACACTTCTTTCCCCGCACAATGGGATTGAAGGAATATATGGAATTTCAAGGGCTAGTATCACCTATGCCTGTTGAGGCTATTTAGCGCTATGGATGTAGTGTTTTTTTTTACCACAGAAAAATAACATATCTCAAATTCACCTTAAAATATTACATTTATTATATAAAAACAAAACCTAAAATCTTTAAAACAAACTAGAATTTTATGTACAGTATTGTTTTTATATAATGTAATATTTTTAAGGTGAGATGTTATTTTTCTGTGGTAAAAAAACACTACATCCATAGCGCTAAATAGCCTCAACAGGCATAGGTGATACTAGCCCTTGAAATTCCATATAACCCTATATATCACCGAGCTCAGCTTCTCTTCTCTATCATATAACCTTTTATTCAACAGAGCTCAGCTTCTCTTCTCTATCGTATAACCCTATATATCACAGAGCTCAGCTTCTCTCCTCTATCATATAACACTATACAAGGCCGGACTGGGAATAAAAACCAGCCCTGGCACACAGCCCCCAGCAGCCCACATACAACATCCGCTTAAAAAATTCGCCTTGTTCTCGCACCTCGCCACTTTCTAAAATAAACTACACTATAAAGCTGCTTTCACACGGAGTGTTTTTGATTTTTTTTTTTGGTGTGTTTTTGTGCAGAGAGGCAGAGCAGTTAATGCTACACAAAAAATGCACCAAAACCGCTTCGTGTGAAAGCTCCCTAAACACAAGCAAGAAAGAAACAGTGGTGCAGAGAAACCCCTCATCAGAGTCAGGGGTGCACTTACTTTACAATCAGGGACAAGCCCACACTGACACTACATAAGCACCAACATAACCTACAACCAATCCCATCCCCAGTAGTCAGGCCACCATCACATGAATACAGCACTGACTCAACATAGAAGTAAAATGACCCCTGACAGCAGGGACTCACAGGAGACGTCATCTCTGATGGGAGTTGTTCTCTTCTCCTTTTCCTCTCCTTCTGGCCCAAACCTCCATGATGCCTTCCCTGATGAGTCGTTCCCTTCCATTTTTTTTCTTTCTCCAGTACAGCATGCAGTGTCCTTTTCTAGTGGCCACTACTTGTCCCTGTAGAATTTATCACAAATACATCTTAGACTCCTCTCTTTTCCAGCACTTTCATATCAATTCCCCAAACAGCTATGTTAGACCCTAAAAATTAGAAATTAAAAAATGTCAGATAAGTGGCCCATGTAAATAGTAAAACCCCCATTAGGTCGGTCAACAGGGCCGTCCTCTATTAATTTGGTCGGTAGACAGGGCCTACCACTGGAATTAGCCCCCAGTACCTAGCCCGGTAGCGAGGGTTGCCCCCAGTCACTAGCTAGGGTTGCCCCCCGTAACTAGCCAGGTAGCTAGGGTTGCCCCCAGTAACTAGCCAGGTAGCTAGGGTTGCCCCCAGTAACTAGCCAGCTAGGGCCAGTATGTAAGCAGGCAGGGCCAGTATGTAAGCAGGCAGGGCCAGTATATAGACAGGGCAGGCATGTAGACAGGGCAGGTAGACAGGGCAGGTATACATGTAGACAGGGCAGTAGTTTTTAAAAAATAAGTAAAAACAATACTTACCTGAAGTATCTGCTTCCTCTTCTGTCTTCTTCCCTGGAGGCCGCCGGCAGCAGTGTGCTGGACGCAGAGCGGGCGCGCGAGGACGTCATCACATCGCGCGCCTGCCCCGCGGCCTCCTGGGAGCTGAACAGACGGGATCAGAAGATCCCAGATGTTCAGCCTCGGCCACTGCTTGCACCGCGCGATGCAGGTGGCGCCAGTGATGGCTACATGGCTGGGTCGGTGACCCGGCCATGCAGCCGTGTGCCAATGGGGGCCTGTCGGCCCCCTGCCACAGGGGTCCGGTCGCTGATGCGACCATTGCGGCCCCTGTAGCGCGCCACAGACAGGCGCCGGGACTCGGGGCCCGCCGGGGGGAAACACTGGTCCCCTCGGCGGGCGATCCAAGCCGGCCCTGCGGCCCGGACTCCAGCGGCCCGCCGGGCAAATGCCCGGTTTACCCTATGGCCAGTCCGGGCATGACACTATGTATCACAGAGCTCAGCTTCTCTTCCTCTATCATATAACCCTATATATCACCGAGCTTAGCTTCTGGGCATGTTCAGCTCCAGTTTTCAGCCATAATGCATTCATTGACCACAAACCTTGACCAAAGTTCCTGTAAAGTGGCAAAACTTTTCTTAATACAAGTTAAGCCCCCACTAAGCTCGTAATCGCATTTTTCCAGGACAATCTGTTTATTCTCGCTTGTTATTTCCTTTCCTTTTCAGAAAACCTTTGAGAATGTATTTAATGGGGAGTCCCTGCTCAATGTACCCTGGTACGTCATCGCAGGCAACCACGACCACAAGGGAAACATCACCGCTCAGATTGCCTACACTAATGTGTCTTCTCGCTGGTAAGACCAATACTACCACCTGTACATTTATCACAACTTTGTATTTTTTTTTTTTTTTACAAATTTTTTTCTTATCTCATCAGGATATATATTAGGAATAATAAAAAATAAGGCCTTTTGTATGAAAACTGTCTAGCAGTAAGGCCCTGTTCACACGACGGATTTGGCCGCGGTTATGGCGTTAATATTCACACGCCGCGGACAGACCCGCGCATGTGAAGAACTCCTGTCATTTCTTGACATGAGTGCTCTGCGCGGCTTTCGCCGCGGGTGGTGCACGGCTGGGATGCGGCTAGCGCCGCGGCTTGCCCCCTGCTCTTAATTTGCATAGGGGCAAGCCCTCGGCACAAGCCGCGCCCCACACCACGCCCCTCCCGCGGCGATGCCACGCCCACCGCCCGCGCCGCAAACCCGCGTCGGGAGACGCGAGTTTGCGGCACGGCCCGACGGGGATTTGGCCGCGGGAACCGCGGCGAAACCCGCGGCCAGATCCGTCGTGTGAACGAGGCCTAAGACGGTCTTTGTCGCCCATAGCAACCAATGAGGGGCCCATAGCAACCAATCGGAGCTCAGCTTTTATTTTCCCAGAGCACTGTATGAAATAAATGCAGAGCTCTAATTGGTTGCTATGGGCAACAAGGACAGTCTTACTGCTCGACAGTTCTCATAAACGAGGCCCATAATTCATAGTTGCCAAGTTTTGAAAATTAAAAAACAGGAGATTTTAGACGGCGGCGTGCATAGCGCGCCGCGACAAATTTGCATGGACACGCCCATCTTTCCGGTATGCCACGCCCCTTCAAAAAGCCACACCCACTCCACCTAACTGCATAACGGCTTTGGAAGAAAGCCAGGTAGATGCCCTTATAGCCAGATAACCCCCATAAGCAGTAGATGCCCCCTTGTAGCAAGTAGATGCCCCATGCAGCCAGTAGATGCCCCCTTGTAGCCAAGTAGATGCCCCCTTGTAGCCAAGTAGATGCCCCCATGTAGCAAGTAGATGCCCCCATGTAGCCAAGTAGATGCCCCCATTGTTGCCAGGTAGATATCCCCTCTGTGTCCAGGTAGATGTCCCCTCTGTTTGCCAGGTAGTGCCCCCTCTGTTGTCAGGCAGAGCCCCCCCTATAACTAATAAAAATAAAATAATAAAATCCACTTACCTCACCAGGCTCCTGCAGCGCTGCCAGCTCCCGACCGATCTCCTCAGCGGCGCAGGGGGAAGTGAGAGCAGCCGCGCGTCACTCCCCTGCAGCCCGCGTCACTTCCCCTGCGCGTCTGACCTGTATGTGCGGCGCACACACCGGCGCCGCACATACAGGGGGAGGGGGGAGCAGGGAGCGATCCCTCCTGCCTCCTCCCTGCACAGCGAGACTCCGGGCGGGTGAAGCGGGCGCAGCGGCCGCTTCACCCGCCTGTAGGAGCGGCCCGGTGGCGCCAGAGTAGCGCACTAGCGCTACTCCGGCGCCGCGGCCATTTAAAGAACCCCCGCCGCCTGCTGGCGGCGGGAGGAATGCCAACTCCCCCGGGAGGGCGGGAGGGGACCCCAAATAGCGGGACCCCCCCCGCCAAAAAACGGGAGAGTTGGCATGTATGCCATAATTCCTTAACAATTTCTACCTCATGGTTCGAAAGTTGCATTCACAATGGACCCCATTCACTACTGTGGGGCCCGTTGGGTGTCAGTTGTGGTGTCCATTGTCTTAATGATTAACCCCTTACCGACCTATGACTTATGAGTACGTCATAGCGCCGGTAAGCAGCTTTGAAACGGGATCGCGGCGCGATCCTGCTTCACAGCCGCTGGATGTTAGTGGCTAATTGCAGCTAACACCCGGCGGTTTCAGCGTGGGGGGGGGGGGGGTTAAATGCAGCGGCGAAGATAGCAACGGCGTCTAAATGACTTAAAATCAGTGCTGCGCACCGTTCTTCAGCCCGATCGGGACATCAGCGATAAGATCGCGGAGTCTCGACGGGCTAACATGGCAGCGGGAAGCCTTGTGAAGGCTCTGATCGCTGCCATGTTTCCGTTTGCCCCACTTCCGTCCATAGGCAGGAAGTGGGGAAACCGCCATCTTTGTACAGTCTAATGCATTGTCTATGCAATGCATTAGACTGTATTAACGATCACGCCCCCTAGTGGTCAAGCACCATAGTGGGACTCAATGTTAAAGTACAAAAAAAATAAGTGTTAAAATCACCCCCTTACCCCATTTTACAAATAAAAACAATAAAATAATAAAATTACACATATTTGGTATGGCCGCATCCGAAAAAGTCCGATCCATAAAAATATAACATCATTTATCCCATACGCTGAACACCGTAGAAGAAAAAAAAATAGCAAACGCCAAAATTGCGTTTTTTGGTCATTTTACATCGCGTAAAAATTGGAATAAAAGTGATCAAAAAAGTTGTATGCGTTCCAAACCGCTAGCATTAAAAAGTACGCTTCAGCCCGCAAAATGCACCCTCACTGACGTCCGTAGGAGTTAGTACAAAAAAGTTAATGGCGCCACGGCGCAAATTTCAAGTAAAAAAAAAAAATGTTTAGAATTTTTTTATAGTGCCAAAACATAACGCAAACCCTACATTTTGGTATTGGCGGATGCGTATCAACCTGTAGAATACAGATAACACACAATTTTTACCGAAGAATAAACTCCATTAAAAAAAAACTCCCACAAACATGGCGCAAGTAATTTTTTTTTTTTTCTTAACATTTTGCCCCCCTTAGAATTTTTTTGCCGTTCCCCAGTGTATTGTTTAGTAATATAAAAAAGACCTTTAGGAAGTACATCTTTTCCCACAAAATAAAAGCCCTCATGTGTCTATGTAAGTGGAAAAATAAAAGTTATGGCTTTCAGAAGGCGAGAAGGAAAAAAAATTAGAACCATATTATTATGACCATCCGTCAGGAAGGGGTTAAAAAAAAAAATTGACAATTTTGTGACGGAGGCCCCAAACGGAACCTCCGCCGCAAATGTGGCCGTCTTAAAACGTATTTTAACTTCATTTTTCATCACCTAACCTAGATTTCTATTTTCATTCAATGTGTCAGGCTTTAGATGGCCACTTTGTTTTTTTTTTTTTTTGTTCTTTTAATGGTGACCATGGCCTAAAAATACTGAAAAGATTCCCAATGAGGATTGTGCGAAACAGAATTGCTACTTTTGTACACCAGGGAACTGGCACACAAGACTTTGAGCGCATCTTAGCTCTGCAAATACTGTAAAATCATAGCACTGGTGATAACACGGCAAGGACAAAATACTGGTTGGATGGTAATCGGAATCCAGCCTGTACAGGCAGTGCTCGACTTACACCGTTCTGACTTGCATCTCTCCCCTAGTTACAAACAGAGACTTATGGGGCATGCTGGCACTAGTAGTTCCCGGTTCCACAGCAGATAATAGCTGTGGAGTGATACGTTCCAGCATGCCACAGCAGCACATGAGGTGAAATCTTAATAGGGGCACAGACAGCAAAACAAATGTAGAAACCCTTCCCTGCAATATCCAAAACTACAAAAAAAATCCTTTCGTGCTGGAGTTACATTTAATAAATCTACCTGTTTCGACTTGCATACAAATTCAACATAAGAACAAACCTACAGTCCCTATCCCGTTTGTAACCCGGGGACTGCCTGTATTTTACACCCGGCCTTTGTTTTTTGTTTTTTGCCAAATTTTTCGGATTCAGCCGCCCCATTAACATTGAATAGCACATTTTCCACAGTTTTTTTTTTTAGTGTGAAATCTGGTGGAAGAATGAACAGGTTCCAAGTGTGGTGTTTTTCAAAAAAAAAAATCGGTTTTGAAATCTGACTGCCGAAAATCTGAGCAGTGTGGACCTTAGATCTTCTATTGAGCGTCTTTTCAAATTCCCAAAAACTATAAATCTTTTTCGTGTGGATGTACCCTTTGGTTATGTTCACATGGGGGAATTTCGGCGCGCATTTCGCCACGTATTTGCGCTCTAATACGGTCGAGGTGCGCGCCAGAATTACGGCAATCCACAGTTCTCATAGAGGGGTATGGATTACGCCTTCTCTCGCCGGGCATACAATACGATGGGGAGATAAGTGACAAGTCCATTACTTGTGGCGACTACGCGCCGCGAGTAATGCATGTCTATGGACATGCAATTACGCCGTGTGCACATAGCCCAAGTTTTCACAGAGTTCACTATGTGACATATGTGACATTTTCCCCAAAAATAAGACAGTGTCTTATATTAATTTTTGCTCCTAAAGACGAGCTAAGACTTATTTTTAGGGGATGTTTTTTTTTTTTTTTCTATTAACAACAATTCACATTTATTGTTGAACAAGACATCAACATGTATTAATATACTGTAGGGATTTCATCACACACATCAGCATAAGCAGCCAAACTCTGAACTTCATAACTAAAAATGCACGGGTCTTATTTCGGGGGTGTCCTTAATTTTGGGAAACAAGGTGTTGTTGTTGTTGTGGTGGTTTTTTTGGGGGGTTTGTTTCCTTAGTTTTTAGCTTGTTTTACCGCTTTTAAAACAATTTTTTTTTATATATAAAATGGGGGTTGTTTAAAACTTGAGAGCTATATACACACACTCGATTATAAGCCGAGGCACCTAATTTTGCCACAAAAGCCGCTACTGGTAGATTTTTGAAAAAATAAAAAATACCAGTCCTCGCCTCTCTCCCCCACTGCTCTGAGGCGCTCCGTCTTCTCCCTGGTTCGGGGGCATGATGTCATCAGGCCGCACAGGCAGCATGGTGACATGGCACACTGATCGTGCCAGATACTCCGGAAGGCCGCAAGTCTGCTTGCAGCTTTCCAGAGTCTTCCGAGGAGCAGGGAGCGCTCATTCTCTGCTCTGCAATAGTATCTTCAGCTGTATGCGCTCGCAGTGGAGTTGCATACAGCTGAAGAGATTTCCGCCCGGGCCATGGAAGCACTTGGAAGTTGACGACGGACTCGAGTATAAGCCGAGGAGGGCTTTTTCGGCAGGTTTTTGTGCTGAAAAATTCGGCTTATACTCAAGCATTTAGTTTTAAAATATTTTTCCGTTTTTTAACTTCTATCTTTAGGGTATGTTCACACGGGTGAATTTCAGCACGCATTTCGCGTCTTATTTGCACTCTAAGGCTATGTTCACACGGCTTATTTTGGGACGTATTACAGTCCGTAATTGGCGCCGTACTGCGCGAATTACGGGCTGAAATACGTTTCGGTCATTACGGTAATCCACAGTTCTCATAGAGAACTATGGATTACGTCTCCTCTCCCTGCTCGCACAATGCGGCGAGAGAAGTGACATGCTACTTATTCACGGCATATACGCGCCGTGGATAGTGCATGTCTATGGGGATGGCGAACTGCCGACCCCTCCGCCCCCACTCTGCTGCACGGCTGCCAGCGTAATTGCGGGTGAAATACGTCCCCACAATTACGCCGGCAATAAGCCGTGTGAACATTTCCCTAATACGAGTGAGATGCGCGCCGAAATTACGCCTATGGACTACGCCTCCTCACCGGGCGTACAATACGATCGTATTGTATGCGGGGGGAGATAAATGACAGTTTATGGGGCCGGCGGGCTGCCTCTCCCTCCCTCTCATCTCCCCCGTGTCGCGGGAATACGCGCCGATCAGCGTGACTACCCATCACCCAGCGTAATTGCAGAGTGTACTGTACGGACCGCAATTACGGCGTGTGAACATAGCCTTAGTACCGCTACAGCATGTGACCATTGGGGGTGTTATCACTTGTACACTATTCAGCAATACTAATATAGTGCAGAATATTACACAATAATGGTTCTCCTCCTATATGACTGGATGCCACAGCCAAATTATTTTTTTTTTTTTAATATATATTAAAGGGGTTTTGCCACGATCTCATTTCATCCCTCCTGTATCCAGCTCTTCAGCGCTGTGTGCTCAGAAGGGAGGATGGGGGGGGGGGGTTGTGATTTGTTTGAATTGCAGATCATGTGACCCAGCAGGATGACATCACCAGACCTTTCCTCTCTGTAGTCAAAGGTCTGTTTATGTATAGAATTCTAAGTAGCTCAAAGGTAATATTTTTGCTTTACAGCACAAGGGTCCTTGGTTCAAATCCCTGCAGGAATTGAACCTGTGGATTTTTTTTTATTTCCTCTTTATCAATGCACAGACCTCACTGAGGGTTCTTTTTATTTGCACTGTTTGACTTATTACTAACTAGTCCAAAGGACGGGAGTAGAATGAAAGCACCCGGGGTTTGAACACTCAGTAGCTGCCTGAGAGGAGAGGTGATGTCTGAGCATGTGCGACCAGGACTGAGGAGCTCTCAGCCCCGGTCGTATCCCCTGGAGACAAGCTGTAAGCAATGGATCACTAAAGGAGCAGATAAAACAAAAACGGTGCAGAATTTTTAATAATGATAAATGGTGAAAAATGTTTGTTTCATTTTCAAACTTCCCACGTCAATTTTACTTTGTGGCAAAACCCCTAAGTGCATCAACCCTCTACTTAAATTCCTCTGACAATAGACAAGTGATCAGATGAATCAGCTTGCCCCACTTGCTCAGGGGACACTAAATTAGAGATTGGACCTGCAGAAGAGAAAACTTCTATGTAATGGCCAGAAATACTTGTACCTTGCATGTACACACAACAGCTTATTCTAGAAATTCAGGTAGACTTTAGATGGGGTTGTCCAGGATTAGAGGAACATAACTCCATTCCTCTAGAAATGGCACCACTCCAGGTTAAGGCGGGGCTGCAATAAGACTCGTATTCAGTTCAGTGGCGCCGAGCTGGAATATCATACATCATATGAACGTGTGGTGCTTTTTCTGGCAGAAACCAGCTTTTTTTTGGACCTGTACAACCACTTTTTAAGTATTTTTGGCAACTAAACTGAGACTTTTTATTTTCCAAAATAAAATAAAATGTCTTGCAATGAAGTAGCATTCAGAAAAGCATTTGATGGCATATTACATAATTCAACATACAAAGTTTCTGAAATTTTCAGAAAGCAATTGGATACGAAGTCGGGTTGACCCAAACTGCCATTAACCTGGTGAGAAAACCAACCCAACCAACTTCAATGTTACAATAAAGGGGTGTAACCATGAAGTAAAATTGACATGGGAAGCCTGCAAATTACATAAACATTTTCACTATTCATCATTACAAATTCTGCAGCATTTTTGTTTTAGCTGCTCCCTTAGTGATCCATAGTGCACAGCTCGGGGGATATGACCAGTGACGAGAGCTGCTCAGTCCTGGCCGCACATGCTCAGACATTACCTCTCCTTTCAGGCAGCTACATTCAGTCTCTTCCCTAAGTGTATGTTCACACTGCATCTGAGGGGCGTATTTCGTTGCCTAATTGTGCTGCAGTACGCCCCGCACATACAGTAATTCATAGCTCTCGCTGAGAGCTATGATTCCCTGCCCGGAAAGTGAAAGTCAATGGGAGCCGGCTGTCACTGCTTTTGAAGTACACAATGGCCAGCGCATACTTCTAAAACACCCGGCATGTTGCAGCGCGTACAGTAATACAACGTATGCACACACCCTAATAATTATACACTCCGTAATTAGTCAAACTGTGCAAATAATTAAAAAGAGGAAAAAAAAAACTTCAATCAGTTTTGTGTGTTGGAAAAAAAAAATACTCATTTGATTCCTGCAGGAATTTGAACTTGGGACCCCTATGCTGAAAGGCAGAAGTGTTAGCCACTCAGCTACATTGTAGCTAAACTAAGAATTCACAGCAAGTGAAGAAAATAGCAGAGACTCACCATTTGATGATATGTAGTCGCACCTGTTCAATCCAGCTTCTGGCAGCTAGCACTGATTCACGCCCGGTCCACTGGCTCCTGGCAAAGAGCCCATGCAGAAAGTTCCAATAATATGATGAATAGACCAGCGTATAAGTGCAAAAAATAATGCTGCTTTTATTCTATACACATGTGCAGAGGGTACACTAAAAACAAACACCAGTGTTTGTTTTTAGTGTACCCTCTGCACATGTGTATAGAATAAAAGCAGCATTATTTTTTGCACTTATACGCTGGTCTATTCATCATATTATTGGAACTTTCTACATTGTAGCTACCCACAGCTCTTCACATAAACAAGTCTTTGTTTGACTAGAGTGAGCACACTGTGGGGAAAGGAATGGTGAGGTCAAGCCTGCTGGGTCACATGAAACGCAGTTCAAACAAATCATACACACTGAAAGCTGAAGCAGGACAAACCAGGCATGAAATGCCTTCGTAGTAAAAGCCCTTTTAGTCAGTCTATAAACAAAAAAACATATTCGCAGTAAATATGAGCGAACTAAACAATTACTGAGAGAAGAGCACATCCTGTTTGTTCAGAAGGCAAGACGCTCCCTCATGATTTGCATTGTATATCTACATACATAATATACAGTATCTGGGACAACTGCAGTTCCCCGAATGTTGAGGATTGGAGAAATTGACCATTTGGGACCATCCCCGGTGCATAAAAAAGACTTGAAAGGATGATGACAATAAGGGCATGTCCCCACGGCATCGGTTTTTTCCCGCCCAGGCGTGTTCCCGGCGGCAAAACATTATAGAAGCACAATCTTCTGTCCGGTTTTCAGACGGAATCTGTGCTTTTCAATGGGAGGGCTCTTCTCCCTCATAGTGGAGAAAAGCCCCCCCCCCCCCCCCCCCCCGCGCGCACGCCATGGGGACGGGCGCAAAACAGGACAAATACCGGCCGGCAAACCGGCCGGTATTTGTCCTATGCCTTGGGGATGCGCCCTAAGGGGAGAATCCTTAAAAACTTCCCCCAATGATGCCCCTTTTCTTTCCTCCATACAGGAAATATCCAGATTTGTACTATGACCTGTCCTTCAAGATCCCAAAATCCAATGTCACTCTGAGACTTCTGATGCTGGACACCGTTGTCCTGTGTGGGAACTCCGATGACTTTCATGGGGGTCAACCATTGGAAGCTGCAAACCCAAAATTGAAAAATCAACAACTAGAATGGTTGGTGAAGAAACTGCAGTCCTCTAAGGAGGAATACTTACTAGTGGCCGGCCATTACCCCGTGTGGTCAATCGCAGAGCATGGCCCTACCAGCTGCCTCATCCACCATGTCGAGCCTCTGCTTAAGAAGTACAATGTGACAGCTTATCTGAGTGGACATGATCACAATATGCAGGTAAGTGTTTGAAAAATCACTGAATATATATATAGGCATCAGGGCTAACTAGTAGTCACAGAAATTCTTTGTGACTTGTAAAAAAAAAAAAAAAAAAGGAAAAAAAAAAAAAAAGCTGTGCATAGGGTGTCCTGCTGCAGGATCCACGAGCGATCAGCTTTAATCTGTAGAGGAACCTTGCAGTAGTAGGTATTAAAGGGGTTGTCTCACTACCTCACTGAGCTCCAGCTGTTTTCCAAGGAAGAATGGGCAAGAATTTCAGTCTCTCGATGTGCAAAACTGATAGACATACCCCAAGCGACTTGCAGCTGTAATCGCAGCAAGAGGTGGCGCTACAAAGTATTAACTTAAAGGTGTTGTCTCACTACAGGGATCGCTGCTTTTTATGTTAAAGATCTTGCAATAACAAGTCACTTTGCAATATATGTCCATTAACAGTGTCCGACCTATCCCTAGATATCCCCTCTTGTATGGGCTGCATCAGCTCCTCAGGTCACTATAGCTGCAGACCCATTTGATCTCACCTGATAGGCTGCCAGTGCTGGTCACTATAGCTACAGTCCTGGTGTCCTCATCAGCTCGTCACTGCAGGTCAGTAGAAGCCAGTAAACACGCCCCTGAATTCAAAAATGAAACCGAGAAAACAGGACTCGGGGAAGATGAATCCATGTAATGAGACAACCCCTTTAAGGGGGCCAAATAATATTGCACGCCCCACTTTTCAGTTTTTCATTTTTTTTTACAAAAGTTTAAAATATCCAATAAATTTCGTTCCACTTCACAATTGTGTCCCACTTGTTGATTCTTCACCAAAAAATTTAAGTTTTATATCTTTGTTTGAAGCCTGAAATGTGGCAAAAGGTAGAAAAGTTCTTATACTTTCACAAGGCACTGTAAATCTCATGTGCAGTCCCATCTAAAACAGAGAGAACACAGCAGTCCTGTGTAAGATGTGCAGTCCCAATGAAATTAAATACAGCTGTACTGTGCACTCCCACGTAAAAAAAAAAAAAAAAACACTTTTGTGAGACAGATGCGAGGTCCCACGTAAACCACTTGTGATACAGATGTGCAGTTCCATGTAAATACAAACAGATAAAGCATATAGTTTTGTTCTGTAGAGGTCAGAGGTGTAGTAATCTACAGGATATATCCTGGGTTAAGAGCTCGAGACAG
The DNA here is from genome assembly GCA_025379985.1 of Phyllomedusa bahiana. Lineage (NCBI taxonomy): Eukaryota > Metazoa > Chordata > Amphibia > Anura > Hylidae > Phyllomedusa > Phyllomedusa bahiana. Next base: position 64,703 of record JAODAL010012791.1, read on the forward strand.
AAAAAATAAAAATCACCCATTTTTCCCAGAGTCCTGAATGTCAAATGCCCATTCCAGTTACAAAGTATGCAGAGAGAACGAAAAATGTAGATATAAACTATCAAGTTACACTGAGCTTTTCACTTCCAATGACAGCTGAGAACCTCTCCCATTCCCCAGCTCACACAGAATGAATCTTCACATGCACACTTTGGGGCGTGTCTGCAGAGAGTGAAGATACTCCCTGCTGGGAGGAGAAACACGTCCCTCCACTTCACAGGCTCTGCTTGGCAACCTGCACAAACAGCTGCCGAATGCTGGAACAAGACAACCCCTTTAAATTTCAATACAGCACCCCCACAGGAGTAATTAGGTATTACATATTGCTCATCGAAATCTGTGGAATATGCAGGCACTTTCGTTTAAAATTTTTGTGGTGGAATCCTATCTATATGAAGGTAGAAGTTTTTAAAAATTAAGTTGATAGTCATTGGCATTTTTAAAGCATACCTGTCAGGTGGTTTATACTGCTCTATCTTAAAGTAGGACATGATAGAGGAGAGAAGCTGAGCTCTGTGATATATAGGGTTATATGATAGAGGGAGAGGAGCTGAGCTCTGTGATATATAGGGTTATATGATAGAGGGGAGGGGTGAGCTGAAAATCTGAATTTATATATAGGGTTATATGGTAGAGCAGAGCTGAGCTCTGTGATATATAGGGTTATATGATAGAGAGAGGAGCTCTGTGATATGTAGGGTTATATATCACATTGCTCTGCTTGTATACATCCTGACCACGTTATGACGTTTCTGCTTTTCCAGTACCTGCAGGATGACCACGGCATTGGATATGTGCTGAGCGGAGCAGGAAACTTCATGGAAGACTCCCGCAAACATGAGGACAGCGTTCCAGAAGACTACTTACGGTTTTTCCAAGGTGATCTGGAACCTATGGGGAGCTTTGTGTACATGAAGGCCACACCTAAAGAAATGGTCATCACCTATATACAGTCATGAGGAAAAACTCTATACCTGACTACCCTGTACCCACGTGCTCTATAGGCTCCGGTGCCATGCCTCCACTTCACAATGGGCATTATTAACGTAGCACCTCAAACACAGGGGCTACCCCTGATGTAAAAAAAAAAAAAAAAAGTTGCTGATTTTAAGTTATGCGAATGAACAAAAAGCTATTATATTTGTTGGTTTTAGAGTCTAATTTTGGTTTTTAAATTTGAATGTTTCTGAATCTGCTGTTCAGGGATTGTGCCACTATAGCGCTTTACCCACAGGATAGGTGGACATGTATGAAACTATCACATTATGGGGGCACAACCCCACATTTTCAAGGGCTATCAGCCGTGGTTGAAAAATTCAACTCCTTGCACTCCGATGACCTGCTTCTATCGGAGCATGGTGGGAGTTGTAGTTTTGCAGCCACAGGTTGGGGGCCACTGGGCTAAAGCTTCACTGGAAACCTTAATAAACCGTTTGCTTGTGATAAAATACCTGTAGGCACCTGATAGACTTGAAAAATCCAAATTTTCTAAATTTTTAATTCATACCAAGTCCTACTCTAAGGTGTAGGAGAATTTTAAGAAGTGTTGAAATGACAAATCCATATTCACTTTTTTGATTGTGTGACTTTGTGCACAGATCTGATTTGTCAGCGTTATCGGTACTAGGATTCGTTTTCTGTTCCTTCTAGTATAAAGAGCATTAGATTTGGACGCTGGGTCGGTACGCAATGCTCTGTGTGTCTATAGCAATCAACAGAGGTTTGTTGATTTTATGTTGAGCAAATCCGATGTTTTTGTTTTAAACTTGTGTTATCTTCCTTGTTGAGGTCATGTTTACAGAATTTTTTTAAATATTAATCTTTTAATTGTAAAAATAAATTTGAAGAAAAATTTTTTGGGGTATTTTATTATGTTTTGACTATTTACTTACAGGATCCGTTAAATGGTAAGTAGAAGCCGAGGAGGAGGGGGATGCCGCTGCAGCTTTGCTCTGTCTGTAAGGGTGCTTTCACACTGTGCGTTTTTTTTCCAATGCTTTTTTTTGTGCAGGAAGGCAAAGCAATTAATTCTGTACATTGCTGCACAAAAATCGCAGCAAAAAACACGATTTTTGCCGCGATTTTTGTGCAGCAATGTACAGAATTAATTGCTGTGCCTTCCTGCACAAAAAAACGCATTGAAAAAAACGCATCAAAAACGCACAGTGTGAAAGCACCCTAAGGCTGTTATATTTTGATGCATGCATCACCAATTTCAGGGCTCCACCTAGCCAAAGCGTCTCAGCCCTCCACTCATTACCATTTCCTATCTTGCACTATATTAGGGCACCTGACAGGAGTACAGCCCTAAAACTGCCCTTTATGAACCAGAATATATTTGAAATGCGCATCAATAATGTTCCTCTGTTTTCTATAGGAAGACGCACTTTGCTGCACAAGGTTCATTCTTTTATGTCTCATTTGATGGGTTACACAGCATGTAGGGAAAAAAAAAAGCAAGTGCATGTCAGTTCCTGGTGCGTAAATGTGTTCACATACTTTTATAATGGAGAGTCAATAGGGACTGCAGAAAGTGCACCAAATTACAGTATGTGCAGATTTTGTCGACCTGTAATTTGTTGCATATTGACCCATAAGGCTCGGTTCACACAGTGGGCCTTATGTATGAAAACTGTCTATTGGTATGTTCACACAGCTGATTTAGATGCTGTTTTTGCAGGGTTTCCTCGCCCCAAAACACCCCCAGTTCATTTTCATTGATCCCTATGTAGTTCACAGATAACAAGATTTTTCTGCGCTTCGTTGGACACTGTTTGGGGAGCTGAAAAAAGTGTCGCGTCAAATCTGTGGAGCACTTCAAAACCTTGGCGTGGTTTTGGGCGCAATGTTTATATTTGTATGGGTGTTTCAGAAAGTAAACAGTGTTGGGAAAACCTTGTCATTGTTAGGTTCTACCTTTTGGAGATCCTCTAGTTGCCGAGTGAAACCCAATTGTTATGGCTTCAGACCCCGGACGCCTGGCCTCCTACCACCTCTATCAGATATAGATACAATAAGTAAGTATCCACACGAGACAAGGTGTGCGCTTAACCAAAAAAAGAACCCATTTATTACAGCAGTGAGCTTATATAGCCTTGATTATAGGTCGTGAGTGACATGCGCAGTCAGCCGGAGCACATAGTGAAATTTTACAGCTTACGTTGCAAGGTTAAAGATAAGATACACAGCTAAGTTTCGTTACAGATTCAAGGTCCTGAAGCGTCGGCGAGAGTCCATGAATTGTGTCTTGGTGTCGGACAGAAAAAGTTTTTCTTGCTTTAACCCTTAACTTGACATCATAAAGCTGATCAAAACCTCATCTGAAAAGTCCTGCATTGAGGTGCTTTTCAGATGAGGTTTTGACTCTGATTTGGACCTGGCCGTTAACGGGTATTTCCTTGAATGCTATTCAAGCCGTGTGATGCCCGAGGCGACAGAACTCTTCTCCTTTTCTGTGCTGTCCTCCAAGTACTCAACCCGTGTGCACAGGATCCAAGAGTTTCATTTGTGCCATGCAAACTTGAGAAATCCCCATCTGCAAGAAAAACAAATGTATATGGGTGCGGAGAACTGTTTTTTTTTTTTTTTTTCTCTTAGCAGCAAGATATGGCTTTCAGCGATATTCGAACAGCAACATAAGCAAGCAAAATTACTAAGAATATTTGTAATATAGTTTGTAAAATTCCCATTAACCACCCTCCGATTCCTTTGAACCAGTTTGCTGGGTTTAATGCTGAGCGTATTACTCCACCAGGCATCCTTATTTTTCTCATTTTCTTCATCATATTTTCTCCTGAATTCTTTTATCTGGTCAAGTTTTAACTTGCCTTGGAGGGTTCCAGTATTGTCTATATAGTGACAGCAAGTTGGGCCTATGACCTGGCACATTTGTTAACATGCACCAGGAGGGGACTTGTCCCAGGGGGCTACAGTAGCCTGCTGTTGGCTCTCCACAGGGCGGGACACCTGGACTATATGCTGCACTTTCATTACATGGCAGATTACCTGGGATGCTTGCACAGGTATCGTTAGTCCCATTTGAGAAGTACTTATTCCCTTCCCACGATATGTTGTGTAGGTATCTTTCTAGTAGGAAGGGCTTGAAGGCATCCGTGGTAGAGGAGGTGGCGTTGAAACTAATCTGGATGCCTTCACTTGGAATTTCCCCTAGATGGGCAACTCCATAGTAGTTGCGAGGAACCCAAACTCCCCCTTTTATAGGCAAGGAACTGTTGGCCTGTTTGTGATGTAGTGAGGTTGCCTTGCCACCAAGGTAATGATGTCCACCCTACAATGGGGATTGGTATACTAGTATTCCAATGTCTGGCGTACTTGGTGTCATTATTGGCCAGCTGATCTGAACAGTTAGTCCAATCCCTTAGCTCGTCCCATGGCGCATGGATGAGGCAGTGACAGGGGCAGGTGTACAGATCCAACAATCTGTCAGGTTTAACTCGCTCGATAAGACTGCATGGTGTGCGTGTAGTCTGTTAACCTGAGGTTCGTGTATTCCCATTAAAGCAATACTTATCCGGAGTATTCCAAAGATCCAGAGACACCTCAGGCCCGCTTGCAATGGCTTGCATGTATCCATGTTGGTTTACCCTCCAATTTAACGGAGGTCGCAGTCGTCAACAGGACTTAGTAGGGTCCCTCGAACCGGGGTTCCAACGCTTTCTGGGAGTGTTTAAGGTACACCTGATCACCTGGCTTCAGTGTGTGAGCTACATTTTCGGCATCAGGAACTGGTAAAGAAGAAAACCCTTTTCCATGCACTTCAGTTAGTTGGTTCTGTAGTTTGATCACATAAGTAGTGAGACTATCACACTCAAACTGACAGGACTGGGGAAAATAACCTCCTAGTCTTGGGGCGCTCCCAAGCAAAATCTCATATGGCGTTAATTTATGCTTTCCCTGTGGAGTATTCCTGATGGAGTACAAGACAATAGGCAAACAGTCAGGCCAAGTTTTTCCCAATTCCTGCCTAGCCTTTGCCAGTTTTAGTTTAAGGGTGCCATTTAACCTCTCCACCCTCTCTGATGACTGAGGGTGGTGGGGAGTGTGCAGGGCAGACTCTATGCCTAGCATTTGACAACTTGCCCGGGGTTGGTTGTTTGACATATATGGCACTTCTTACAGTGTATGACTGCGGCCTGCCTGAATCTGGGGGCTACCCAGTCTCTGCTTAGAATAGAGGCCATAGTGTTGGCGCTCTGGTGAGTAGGGAGGTGGAGGAGGTTCAGGAAGGCAGGATACCATGAGTTTGGTAGACGACACTTATCCCCTCTCTTCCATAGTCCATCTTCTCCTTGCTTGGCTCCCCCCTTCTTCAAACCCTGTATGTCTTCTTCCCTGGCATTTGCCTGGGCTTCTTTGAGTCTATCTAAAGAGATAGGTTCAGCTGTCATTTTTAACTCACAGGGCATTAGTGCTGCTCGTTTGGCTTCTTTGTCTGCTCTTTCATTACCCTGTGCTTCCGGAGTTGTCTGCTTGGTGTGGGCAGCTACCTTTAGTATAGCTACTTCTCTTGGTTTTGTGACCGCTTCGAGTAGCTTCTTAACTGCCTCACCATGTCGTATTGGTGTTCCTGCTGCTGTAAGGAAACCTCTGGCTGCCCAAATCGTCCCAAAGTCATGAACTACTCCATATGCATAGGCAGAATCTGTGAATATTTACGGTTTTACCCTCTGCTAGTTCTAGTGCTTTTGTGAGGGCCACCAATTCAGCTTCTTGGGCTGATATGCATGCAGGTAATGGTTCTGCAATTATGGGGTCATGGAGAGTGACTACCGCATACCCTGTGTGAAACTTGCCTTTTTCATCAGCATAGCGGCTCCCATCCACAAAAAAATTCAAAGTCGGGGTTTTGCAGTGGTGTTGTATGCACATTTGGTAATGGGGCACATTCTGTTTCAATGAGTTTCGTACAGTCATGGTGAAATATTTTCTCACTGAGCTCCCCTTCTTCCCACCCCCCCTGCTGACTCCAAGACTAAGAGTTCTGCTGCCCCCACACATTACAGTCCACAAGGCGCCTTCGCAGAATCTTGCAGACGTGTGCACTGTAGCTTGACCTCCGTGCTCCGAGAGATGTTTCATCTGGACCTGATTTAATACTGAGGTAATGTCATGAGTGTAATGATGGTAAGTGGGTAGTCAAAGGGGCTATTTTTTCCCTTTTGCAGCATTAGTGAAACCGCAGCTACGCTCTGACACAGGTGGGGCACCCTTTTGCCACTGGGTCTAACTGTGCTGAATATATCCCAGGGGCGATTTTTTGTGGTTTTTTCTTTTGACTGAGTACAGCCGTGGCATGTCCCTGTACCTCTGCCACAACGAGGGAAAAATTGTTCATCAAAAATCGGGAAATTTGGCCAGGGCCGGTGCCTGCAGAATCGCCTGTTTTAACAGGGTAAAGGACTCTTTAGCTTCTGTGGTCAGACAGAATGGTATCTGTCTTGTGCATTCAAAGGATACTGCCTGAGCTGGGGTAACTGGCATCCTGGCTTCACGGTAACTTTAACTGTTGGAATCGGCAAAAAACCTATATCGGTTTTTGCCCATATGACCGGTGGCACGCTCTGTAGAAAAACCTTTTTCCTCGCTAGTCCATACCACGGCCATCATTGGGGGGCTTTGCTCAAATGAAACAATACGGCACACTGCTTCCTCATAGAGGGGGTCTGATGGAATCCCCAGTGTCACCGTACCATCTCGGTGATTACTTTAATGTTACTTGCAATGCGTAGGATGTCTACTCCCAACAAAGGGTTTTTGTCTGCCCATTCAGATAAGGAATCGGGGTAGGAAGGTGTGGGGCCTATTTTTACTTTCAGGGAACAGTCAAGGGCAGTTCCTTCCAATGTTCCACTAAATCCAGACACTACAACGGTGTCCCGGGACACTAATCTTTGGGGCACATATTTTTGGTTGATGACTGACCTGGCTGCTCCTGTGTTCACTAAAGGTCTATGTGTTCCCTGTATAGATATGGGGAAAATGTAATGCTGGTCCTGCCCTATTACTTGTCCCCTTTACCCGCCATTAGTCAGTCTTGTTTTCCCCCCCTTTGTTCTTCCCATTCACGTTCCTCATCCTTCTTCCTTTTCCTGCAGTCACGTTTCAGGAGGACCTTGTTACCGCAGTAAAAGCAGGTTGTGGCCTCTCTCCTTGGTCTATCTCGGGGATTTCCCTCAACTTGCATTTGTGCTATCTTTCCACTTTTGGTTGTGGTCTATCGCCACTCCCCTTGCTTTTTCTAAGTGAGCTGTTGCATCCACTGTGGATCTCCCTCGGGGCATCACAGCTTAAGTTTGTCTGCTACTCGGGGAGTCACTCCATCTAGGAACGTCCTTATCATTACTCTCCTTACTGGACCCATGATGGAATGTCTCATGTCCCTCATCCCTCATGCCCTCCTGAATTCCTAAACGCAAAATTCATCACACGTCCCTCATCCTGTCTCTGCTGGCCCTGGGACTGTAGTTCCATTGGTTTGTCTGCTTTCTCCCTGGCAGAATATTGGCCAACCTCTGACAAAACATTACTCCTGATGCCTCAGTTCTTAATGTCTGCTGGGGGTATGACGACTGGAGTACCTGTTCTAATCTTGAATGTGTCTCTGTGGTCATTATAAGTCTACACAGTCCTGCAAATGGTCTAACCCAAGCGCTCAGTAGGGTACCCTAGTAAACTGACTCATATAGTCGGCAGAAACTCAGAGGTGAGTACCTGGGTTCAGCGCACTTTGCAGGTATACCATCTGTTCGCCAGCTGCCCATGCGTTGATAAACCCTATAGCCCTCGCCTCGAGTCTGTGCCTTTGGCGGCATTACTCGGATATTAGGGTCAACAGGAGCTGTTATAATGTCCGCCTTTCTACTACTGGCCTGAGCGCTGGCTCTGCTTGTTGTCCATGGTCGAGGTGCCCCGCATGTTAAACATGTATCCCTCCACTCTGGTTCTGTTGACGTGCGCACACAAGTGCAGGTCCACACCCAGGTTTGCTACTCTGCTGGAGGCGGCATTGGGAAAGGGGGTGTGCCTGAATCTTCTTGTAATTTCAGGGGCACTGGCTAACATATTGTCGGATGGTTTAATACATGGTTCCACCATCCAACTGACTGAACTGTTCCATACACCCAACTCTGTGGTTCACAGCAGTTTCAGATAGTTGGAGGCAGACAATCAACTTGGTGCTCCATCCTCTAACTTTTTATCACACCCTTTCTGTTTCTAACACTCTTTGCCATGTCTTTGTGTCTAACAGACTCTGTCTGGTGAACACGAATGAATTTCGGATTTTCACCCGGCTCAACATAAACATGAGGAGGTTATTTAAACTCTTGAGGGCCTCCGGTCAGGTTTTTGAACTTTGCCCTTGTCCCCATGATCCCTTCCCGCCCCTCCGATCCCGGCTAGATGGACGTTCCAATCAAACAGATCCTCTGGATCCCCTTCCGGTATCTAATTCTGGGTGTCCTACACACAATCTGGGGAACTAGGGATCGAGAATACTTGGTCGAATCCTGGACTGCAACATGTAAGTATATCCTCTAAGCAATATATAATGCTACTAGTATGATAAGCCCTGTCACAGTCAAAATGCGTCCATACCCACACTCCGAACCCTCGGCAAGTCCTAAGATACTTTACCGTATCCTTAATTCCCGTTTCTCTGGCCCACCTTTCGAATCTTGTCCGCCAGACTATTCAATCGGATAGTTTCAGGCTCATACAATCCAAACCTAAAGACAATGTGGACTCGACACCCAAGAACCTTTAGTCCTTAAGCCTGTCCCTATTTTCAGTATTCCCTTCCTGACAACAGACTTGCACTTAGTTTGTCACATTAAACGGGTTAAGCATATGATCATGCCCCCTCCCTTTCAGACACGCAGACATGTCTTAGTTTCGGCAATCCCCTTCCTTCCCTAATTTTAACAAACAAATGACAGCTTAATGCTTTCATACCATTCATACATATCACTCAGCAAGAAGCTCAAGGTCTTTTCTTGTCCTCAGGAGGGAACCCACTACATCGGTATACCATCTCGATAATCCCGGACATCGGCACAATGGACATAGACTCGGGGACAGACACAGGATTACAATAAGAGCTTAATAAATAAAAGCTCTTACCATGGCAGGTTTGTCTCCGTATCTTTCTTATTGTGGTCAAGTCCTACGTTGCTTGAGACCAAGGATAATGGGTTGAATGCCCAATATGGTGTGGGACCCTTTGTCGGGGCGCCAGCTGATAGGTTTTCTTCCTTTGGAGATCCTCTAGTTGCTGAGTGAAACCCAATTGTTACATGGCTCCGACCCCTGGACGCCTTGGCCTGCTACCACCTCTATCAGATTTATAGATACAAATAAGGTAAGTATCCATACAAGTCAAGACAGGGTTTGCGCTTGATTAAAGAATAACCATTATTGAGTGTACAGCAGTGAGCTTATATAGACTTGATTATATGTCGTGAGTGACTAGTACGCAGTCAGCCGAGCACATAAACATCATAACAACAAACATTGCAAGGTTACTAGATTAACATACAATAACTGATCTCCGTTTACAGTTTCCAGGTTCCTGAAGCGCAGGCGAGTGTCCCTTGAATTTTATCTTGTATCCGCGTCCCCATGCGAATTGTATCCTTTTGGTGTCGAACAGGAAAAGTATTTCTTGTTTTAACCCTTAACTTGACAGATGTAAGTAAAGTCTTAATCTGCATCTCATAATTAGAAACCCCAGTTTTTAGAACATTCAACTCCTTCTGAAGAAATTCAATATACAAGACAGGATCAATCTCAAAGCTATTCTTGTTATTGATACTCTCAAATTTTTTTACAAAAGTCATCATCATGAAAGAAAAAAGTTGGATGCAGATTAGGATGTAAGCCTTTGGGTACACGTTGTACTCGATAATATTCCATCAATGTATTGAGATGTATTTCAATTGTGATCAATTTCTTACTATCATGTTCATATTTCCTTTTCAATATATCGATAGATGGCAAACTTAAAAACGATACATCACATCTGGTACTGTTCAATAATCTCTGAACATCATCCTCCATATATAAATATGTACTCTTGCAGGATTCAGAAACAGAAGCATTCTCAGGACAACTGGATTGACCCCTGTTTTTATTGCTTAAGGTAATATTATACACCATGTACTTTGTATTTGATTGGCTATATACTTTTAAGAAAGTTTTTCATTGGTCAATGAATATGTTGATGATAGGTTGATACACATATATATATAGAGGCACTTTGTAATCTGTTGGTTATGCTTGAAAAATGCACCTTTTTTGTACTTGGGATTCCAATAAATGAAGATTCTATGCTAACATCCTTGCTCTAGATTGTTTTGGAATTCTTGAAGGCGAATATTGGGTTATTAGGTCTATGTATGGTCTGCTGCATTGTTTCTTCTATTGATTTAGCTTAAGACTTCGGTGCTGACCCAACATATATTTTTGTGTTCATTATTTACGTGACCCTGCAGCTATCCAAAAGCTGCAGCAGTCTCTTGTTGGATATACCGCAAGTGACCACTGAGGCCTACGATTGGCTGCTGCATCGCAGGAAGAATTAATGATGGTGGCATTGGACAGGATCGCCAGCGGGTGTACAAGTTTAATTTTTTTATTTTTTGCTACTTCCTATCATCATCTAATGACTAATGAGCTGTTTATAGTTTTGGAGCACTCTTTTAAAATACACTGATTGACTTGATTTCCTTCTGATTCTCCACCATGACGTATTAGTATGTCACTGCAGTGTTAAGGGAGTAACACTATGCAATGGGTGCTGGCTATTAAATACAGCTGACACCTGCCACTAATGGCAGAGATCTGAGCCGACTCTGATCTCTGCTGTTTAACCCCTTAGACACCAAAGCGACCGTGGCTACCATGTCTGCAATTCTAACACTTTCTGCTAGAAACACCATCTTTGTAGCCCATTGCATTGTTTATACAATGCAATAGTGGGTACTGACAATCGAGCCCTCTAGGGGGACTTGATACTACTGTGAGGGAAAAAAGTTCTTAAAGTTTAAAAAAGTAAAAAGATATTAATATTTCAAATCACCCCCATTTTACCATTTTACAGATAATTTGTATCGCAACGTCTGTAAAACTCAGATCTAATTAAATATAACATTATTTATCCCGTATGCTGATCAATGTAGAAGAAAGAAATTCCAAACGCTAAAATTGCGGGGTTTTTTGGTCACTTCACATCTCCTAAATATTTAAATAAAAGTGGTCAAAAAAGTCGCATCTATTCCAAAATAATCAAAAGTACACTTGAGCCCACAAAAAATGCACCCTCACTCAGGTCTACAGGTGGAAATACAAAGAAGTTATTGGTCACAGAAAATGGCGCTGCCGTGCAAATTTAAAAAATAGAAGATGTTTGGATTTTTTTTTTACAGTACTATAACGTAACAAAAACCATACATATTTAGTATTGCTGGAATCATATCAACTTGTAGAATCAATATAACACATCATTTATACCAAAAAGGGAACGCCTTAAAAAAAAAATCCCACAAACATGGCACAATTATGTTTTTTTGCCCCACTATTTTTTTGTGGTTTCCCAGTATATTCTATATAGTACGGTCAATGACACCATAAGAAAGTACGTGTTGTCCCGCAAAATAAAAGCACTCATATCTATGAAAATGGAGAAATAATAAAGTTATGGCTGTTGGAAGGTGGGGAGGAAAAAAAACCTAGAGTCATCTTATTTTGAGGGTGGGGATCCGGTGCATCTGGGTTTTGCAGGTAGAATAAAATAAAAAATAAAATAAAAAGTTACTGGGATGAACAGAATATTTTTTTTTTTCTTATGAGAATTTTGTCTTATTTATTTAGGTTTTTTTGTAACAACTTTTTTTTTTCATTTTATGTTTTACAGTATAGAGCTACCTCAGGTTACAATATTCTCATCATACAATAGTGTTTCCTGGGACATTGAATCTCAAGACCACATTCACCATACAATGTCACAGACACTGCTGATATGTGGCTCGTGTAATTGATGGAAGATCCAACCAATTTTCATGAATCATGCAGTGATTGGTGGTCTAGTAGCGCCTCTCTTCTGTATTGTGTGGTGCTACATGTCCTTTACTGCTTTTTAGGGTACAAATCTGTGTCATATCCTTGCCAGAAAATCTGTACCTGTAAACGCTGATTTCAGACTAGGATTTGATGCAGATTTTCAGCCTCCTATATACTATAATGTGAGGTGGAATCCTCCTCAAATATTTGTTATGTCGATTCTTTTTCAGTGTTGAAAAGAAATACCGTATTTTTCGGACTATAAGACGCACTTTTTTCCCCCCAAATTTGGGAGGGAAATTGTGATGCGTCTTATAGTCCGAATGTAGAGCACTGACACTTCTCATGGCGGGCGGGTGGGAGGGGCGCCGCTCACTCCAGCGATCGCCACGTATCACAGCACTCTTATTTACGGGGCCCATCACCTTCACCTCCTTGCTCTCCAGGATGGTCGCTCTTCTCATTAGCCTTCTTGAGGGCTTTTTCAGCCAGGGACGAATTAAACATTAATTACACAGAGTTTGGTCAGGGCCGGAGTGGGCAGTGGTTGCTGCGAACTGCAGCCGAAGCTCACCTATCCCGGATCCCCCGCAGCGTATGCAGAATCGCAAACTCTTGGCACATTGATCATCTCACCTTCTTTTTCTTCCATGATCGGAATGGAAGTGGATATAAAGCTCAGTGAGTGACGTCATCTTCAGTGTACTGGATGATCAGCACCTCGCTGTTCTCGTCTCACGTCACTCGTCCTTCCCGGAACCCCCGTAGCTGCCATTAATCGCTGGTGCAGAAAGACTTCAAGAAGGAGGACGAGAACAGCGAGGGGCTGATCATCCAGTACACTGACGAGGATGTCACTCACTGAGCTTTATATCCACTACCATTCCTTTAAGGAGAGAATTTTGATCATGGAAGAAAAAGGTGAGATGATCAATGTGCCTGTACTAGAGTTCTACATTATTCCATTGAACACATCTGTTGGTATACCCCCAATAAATTTTTGTGGAGCTTCTTATCAACATTAAGTCGGGAACATACCTTCTCCAGTCTTATTTAATTCATGAGCAAATGGTCTTCCCAATAGTATATACACCACTCAATGATCGCTATATATTTTAAATCAGCATCATAGTAGGTGTGATAAAGCCTTCTCCTCACGCCCAGCATAAATAGCCTGATGACCTCACGCTGCTCATGTTGGACACTAGCTCTCAGAGGGAGTTCTATCGAGCTGCAAGGAAACCCTTCCCCCACGTGTTTTAATCCCCCCCCCCCCCCCAAATTTCCTCCTCTAAAACCTAGGTGCGTCTTATGGTCCGAAACATATGGTGAGCGACAAGAAAAATCAGCGTCGTGTGAACAATGATGTTGATTTTTCACAGCAAACCACCAAAATATGTTTTTAAACCCCCATTAACCGTTAGCGATACTTGCCTGAGGAACCACGACAAGTGTTAGGGTAAGTTCACACGGCTTATTTTGGGGCGCATTTCGCCATGTGTTGCGAGCGTACTGCGCTCTAATACAAGCAAAATGTGCCCCAATCATTACGGTAGCCCACAGTTTTCATAGAGAACTATGGATTACGCCTCCTCTCCCCAGGCGTACAATACGATCGTATTGTACATGCGGGGAGATAAATGACATGTCAGTAATGCTTGTCTAAGGGGCCGGCTGGCTGCCGGCCCTCTGCGTCGCGGGAGTACACGCCGATCAGCGCGACTCCCGAAGACCCGGCGTAATTGCGTGGCATACTGTACGCCCCGCAGTTAAGCCATGTGAACATACCCTTAATGCGAAACACGTAGCTCCCATTATCTGTTACTTTTATATAATATTGTGCTTACTAATATATTATTTTAATTTTTTCTATTCACAGAAAAAAGATATGGACCGTACATCCACATAATATACGTTGATCTACTGCTTCTCATCAAAACTCAACAAGGGTCTTAGTATACTTTTTGATCACAGTGACCTCTTTAAAGTGGGTCTCTATGTTAATAAATGTAGCACCGCATTGCGACCTCATCAACATCAGCAAGGAAAACAACCCAGTGGCCTAACAACACCACCACTGCCAAACCTAGCCACACAGCTCCGGGTCACATCACCACCAAAAAAAAAGAAATGATCAGTCTTTTTTATTTAGTTTTTTTTTGTGGTGCTGTGTGATGACCATTGTTACTGTGATGATGTACCTCTGGGGCGGTGTGGGGGGACTAGTTCTGGCAGCAGTGGTCTTGTTGGGCAACTGGGTTGCTCCCCTTGCTGGTGTTGCTGTGGTTGTCACTGGAGGTGAAATTTCAAAATGTTACTTTTTGCAGATTTTCAATTTTTATCCATTATTCACTGGAAAACGGTAGATGTGACCTGGTAAATGCAACTTAATGGCGATTTCCCCTAACTCTGATGTTTTTAGAGATCTACTAGGGCCACATACAGTGAAGGAAATAATTATTTGATCCCTTGTGGATTTTGTAGGTCTGCCCACTGACAAAGACAAGAACAGTCTATAAGGGTAGGTTAATTTTAACATTGACAGATAGAATGTCAAAAATAAAATCCAGAAAATCACATTATATAAATTTATTTGCATTTTGCTGAGAAAAATAGGTATTTGATCCCCTACCAACTATTAAGAGTTCTGGCTCCTACAGACCAGTTAGACGCTCCTAATCAACTTGTCACCTGCATTAAAGACTGCTGTCTTAAATAGTCCCTTTATAAAAGACTCCTGTCCACAGACTCAATTAATCAGTCAGACTCTAACCTCTACAACATGGGCAAGACCAAAGAGCTTTCTAAGGATGTCAGGGACAAGATCATAGACCTACACAAAGTTGAAATGGGCTACAAAACCATAAGTAAAACGCTGGGTGAGAAGGAAACAACTGTTGATGCATTAGTAAGAAAATGGAAGAAATACAAAATGACTGTCAATCGACATCGATCTGGGGCACCATGCAAAATCTCACCTCATGGGGTATTCTTGATCATGAGGAAGATGAGAGATTAGCCGAAAACTACAGGAGGGGAACTTGTTGATGATCTCAAGGCAGCTGGGACCACAGCCACCAAGAAAACCATTGGTAACACATTACGCCATAATGGTTTAAAAAACCCGTAGTGCCTGCTCAAGAAGGCAAACGTGCAGGCCCGTATGACTTTTGCCAATGAACACCTGGATGATTCTGTGAGTGATTGGGAGAAGGTGCTGTGGTCAGATGAGACAAAAATTGAGCTCTTTGGCATTAACTCAACTCGCTGTGTTTGGAGGAAGAGAAATGATGCCTATGACCCAAAGAACACCAACCCCACCGTCAAGCATGGAGGTGCAAACATTATGTTTTGGAGGTGTTTCTCTGCTAAGGGCACAGGACTACTTTACCGCATCACTGGGAAAGTGGATGGAGCCATGTACCATAAAATCCTGAGTGACAACCTCTTTCCCTCCGCCAGGACATTAGAAATGGGTCGTGGTTGGGTCTTCCAGCAAAACAATGACCCAAAACATACAGCCAAGGCAACAAAGGAGTGACCAAAAAAGAAGCACATTAAGGTCATGGAGTGGCCTAGCCAGTTTCCAGACCTTAATCCCATAGAAAACTTATGGAGGGAGTTGAAGCTCCAAGTTGCCAAGTGACAGCCTCAAAATCTCAAAATGATTTAGAGATGATCTGCAAAGAGGAGTGGACCAAAATTCCTCTTGACGTACGCAAACTTCATCAACTACAAAAAAACGTCTGACTGCTGTGTTTGCCAATAAGGGTTTTGCCACCAAGTATTAAGTCTTCTTTGCCAGAGGGATCAAATACTTATTTCTCACTGCAAAATGCAAATAAATGTATATAATTTATACAATGTGATTTTTCTGGAATTTATCTTTGATATTCTATCTCTCGATGTTAAAATTAACCTACCATTAAAATGATAGACTGTTCATGTCTTTGTCAGTGGGTGGCCTTCACGATCAGCAAGGGATCAAATAATTATTTCCTTCACTGTATGGGATATTTGACTCAACCAGAAGCCTCAGAATAGGTGGAGCACCTACTGGACTTTGGGGTCTTATTTTCTTTAAGAAAGAAAACTTAATACGCACCCATAAAAAGACTCCACATTGGAAACTACACCCTTTAAGGAATATATCCAGGGGTATAGCTTTTTTAGAGTTAGGCTGTGAAAATTATTATTTTTTTTTTTTAAATAATCTGCAATTTTAGCTGAAAATGTTTCATTTTACAAGGAATCCTAGAAAAAAAGCACCCCAAAATTTGTTATGCAATTTCTTCCAAGTTCAGCAATGTGGGTGTAAACTGCTGTTTGGGTGCATGGCAGGTATACAAGGGACGGAGCGCTATTTGGCTTTTGTAACACAGATTTTGGTGGGTTCTATGTCGCATTTGCAAAGCCCCCAAAAAAGCAGAGCAGGTGAAACAAATAGGAAGTAACCCCACAAGGAACTCAACTAGGGGGGTTTTGTTGCTTTTTGGTGGACAGGTGGTCAACAGTTATTTTAGCATTGGGCATTGAAACTGGGTGGGGGTGGGGATTATGCAGTTCCGTCTTTTTTTGGGCTTCATTTTTACAGTGCTCTCTGTACAGTGTAAATGACAGGATAACTATGCAGGTCGGTACAATTACAGTGATATAAATTTTATATAGTTTTTTTATGTTTTATTATATTTACACAATAGAAATGCGTTTATAATAAAATTGCCTTTTTATGTTGCCGTAGTCTGAGAGCCATAACTATTTAATTTTTCTGTATATGGAGCTGTGTAGGGGCTTGTTTTTTGCAGGATGAGTTTGTTTTCATTGGCCCCATTATGGGGTTCAAATGACGCTTTGCTCGCTTTTTATCAAGGGTTTTGTGAGGTGCTTTAAACAAAATACAGCAAGCCTGGTAGTGTTTTTTTATTTTTATTCCTTACAGCGGTCACTGTGCGGTATAAGTGACATGCTATCTTTTCTCAGAAGATCAATATAATTACAGCGATTCCCAATTTGTTTTTTTATGTTTTACTGCTTTTACACAATAAAAAACACTTTTATTCAAAAAGTAAATCACATTTTGGCATCGCCATAGTCTGAGAGCCAGAACTTTTTTTATTTTACTGTGTATGTAGTTGTGTAGTCACTTGTTTTTTCTGGGATGAGTTGATGTTTTTATTGGTATCATTTTTGAGTGGACAAAGCTTATTTGATTGCTTTTAAATCTGGTTTTTTTGGAAGGTAGGGTGAAGAAAATACAGCAATCTTGTAGTAGTGTTTTTTTATTTTTAACAGGCCACTGGCATATGCATAACAAGTTATTTTTACTCTGTGGGTGTCAGCTTTTCCAGTGCAGGGGGGGGACTCCGGGGACCCCGGGAGTGACCTCCGGTCTCCTGGGCGCCCGCCTGCGAACCTTTTAATGCGGAGCGAGATTGGCGCTCCTGTTCCCAATAAACTCCTTCCGGATTCCCCCGGCACGGGCAGGGGGGTGTATCCGTGCCTGCGGGGCCCTGATGACATCCCCGGCCTGGCCAGAAGAGGAGCTCGAGAGAAGATGGCCGCAGGTAAGCCCCAGAGCAGCGGGGAGGGGGGTGAGTATTTTTTATTTGTTTTTTTTTAATGGCCCCCCCCTTTTTCTGCCCAGGGGGAAATACCTGCCATAGCTACCTATGGGAGACCCTACCTGCCTTTTGCTACCTATGGGGACAATTGCCTTTACCTACCTATGGGGGACATACCCACCTAAAACGGGGGGGGGGGGGGGGGGGGGGGGGGGGGGGGGACAATCTTGCCCCCATGGGGGGCATACCCGCCTATAGGGGGACTACTGCTAACTACCTATGGGGACAACCCCCCTATAGCTTTTTGGGGGGGAAAAACCCCCTAACTACCCAGGGGGGGGGCATACCTGCCTATATCCTTAGGGGGGGCAAACCCGCCCTATGGGGGGGACTACCTGCCTTATACCTTCCTATGGGGGACATATACCTACTTTTGGGGGGGCATTCCTGCCTATTAAAACCCCTATGGGGACATATCCTGCTATGGGGGACATACCCGCCTATTACCTCTATCAGGGGAAAATACCTACCTTGGGGGGCTGTACCTATTTGCTACGGGGGACAATCCTGCCATGGGGGGCTTACCTGCCTATACCTGCATGAGGATCTATACCTGCCTAAAGGGGGCATATACCTCCTATGTGTAGGGACATAACCTCTAGGGACATAGCTCCTATAATTACACACCATACCACCAACATATACACCTCACCATTCAGACTAAAAATATTGGTCCTGACTTACATCAAATTCAACTTAAAACGAACCTACAGTCCCCAACCCCCTATGTAAAACCCGGGGGACTGCCTAATTAAAAATTTTATATATATATATATATATATATATTTTAAAAATAATATATAATATATATATTATATATTTATATAATATATTATTTAACAAGTGTTGGGGTGGGCATGAAGGAAGGTACATCTGCCCCAAAATACCTTATGTCCCCCCCCAGGGACAAGCAAACCCGAAAAGGACATGTCAGAGAACTATTAATCTCAGTGTAGGGGTTTTGTAAAACCCATTTTTAAAGGGCTGGTTTCTGGAGGGGGGTAGCGAGGGGGGGGCCCCCCTCCCCTGGGCTTTTCCGGGGCTTGGGGTGCCTGATTAAATTCAGGTGCGTCTGCCTCATATAAGGCCGGAGCTGCAGACACTCACTCTCTCAGCCTGGGACAGGTTCATTGCTACAAGCCTGGGGGAGCATTTATGTATGGTACGGTGACACTGATGTTTGTTGGTGACTGGTATTAGGCCAACACCGTGTTAGGGAGGATTCTCCTGATGTTTAGTTAGTGCCGGACAGGCATAGGATTTTGTTTTGTTTTGTTTTGTTTTTCTATAGCACAATTGCCAAACAATAAAGCTGACTGCGGTCAGTTTTAAATGAACTTTTGGTTTAATTTGGACTTCTGTGCCTGCTGAACTTTGCCTGTCTACCCAGGAGACGACCACCCCGCTACCCAATCCCTTAAATATATATATATATATATATGCCAGGTATCACCAAATATACCATTGTATATTTTATGTTGAAGTGCTTTAAAAAAAGTGTTTTTTTGTGTGTAAAACAATGTTTATTCATCACTGTCTTCTGATAGCCATAACTTTTTTATTTTTCCATATACAGAGCTGTGTAATGGCTTTTTTTCCCTCATGATGAACTGACATTTTAATAGTTTCCACTTTAGCATTTAGCAGTATGAACCACAAAAACAGTAATTCAGAGCTATAATTGCCTGCCGTCTTCCTCGCCGCATTTTACGTGCCGGGAGAAAGAAGTGACATGTCACGTAAGTGCCAGGGAAAGGGAATGTCTATGTGAGCCGGCACATAGTTCTAAAACACCTGGCGTATTGTGGCGTGTACAGTTAGATGCCATGTGAACATAGCCTAAAGGGTAAAAGGGAGGTGTACATGTTGTGTTTTTTTTTTTTTACTTGTCCCCATTAGGGCCCGTTCACACGGCTTATTTGCCGACAGATTGGCGCCGTATTCCGCGCCGGATTTGCGCTTCAATACGGCGCCAATCCGTCGGAGTCATTACGGTAATCCACTGCTCTCATAGAGAACAGTGGATTCCGTCGCTCCTCCCCGCTCTGCAAATCCGTCGCGGGGGGAGAAAGTGACATGCACATTATTTACGGTGCGGACGCGCCGTAAACAATGCATTGTCTATGGGGCCGGGAGCGGCGCCCCCGCCGCGCTCCGGCCGCGCCCCCGTCCCGCCCCGTATTCACGGCGGATTTGTGTGCTCAATACGGCGCACAAATCCGTCGGGAATAAGCCGTGTGAACACGGCCTAGCAGTGACTTGTAACAGTGTTCTATTGTGTACTGATCTCCATGACAACTGTCAATCATTATGCCCAGCTATGCCCACAGGATTCTGAGGCAAAATCCGTTGTGTGAACGTACTTTCTGGTACATTGGGGCAGATTTGTCTAACTCTTAGACAGTGTAAAGTTAGACTAGACAGTCTTAGGGTATGTTCACACGGCGCCTTCACTCCGTATGAACATACGCTTTTTAGATGCGTCTCGGGGACCGACAGGACGGACCCAGAGACACATCTAACAATTAGCAGTGACTTTATCACTGCCGGCAATGACAGACACGCAGCGGGGTTCACATGAGAGATCGCCGCTGCGTGTTTCCATCGCGCCTGTCATGTCTGTCTTGCGGTTGCGATCAAAGAAATGACATACAATTCTTTGATCGCATCCACAAGACGGACCCGATAGGTGCGATGCAAACACGCAGCGGTGATCTCTCATGTGAACGCCGCTGCGTGTCTGTCATTGCGAACAGTGATAAAGTCACTGTTAATTGTTAGATGTGTCTCTGGGTCTGTCCTGTCGGTCCCCGAAAAGCATCTAAAAAGCGTATGTTCATACGGTGTGAAGACGCCGTGTGAACATACCCTTACAATTCGCCACATATATCACAGTGTTGATAAATCTGGGGCAGGTTAGAACTGTCTAGTCTAACTTTGTACCACCTATAAGTTGGCTTACTTTTACGCTAGAAACTGTGACAAAATTCTGGAACATTTTTTGGCGGATTTAAGCGCCACATCCTTTCCCAGTGAAGCCACGGCCTTTTTATGAGGCCACACCCCGTTTGTCGGACAAGGTGCAGAAGCGTCCGAAACTGTCCAAAACACCCAGTAAATGTGGCGAAAAACGTGTAAGACATTATTTTTGACGCAAATTGAGCCAGAATTCTGGCGCAAATGCCTTGATAAATCTGCCCCATTGTATGTGAAGTACAAAGAAGCTCCTGTCAAGATAGAAAGGGATTTCCATCTTCCAGCAGCTCCTTCTGACGTTATATGGAACAATTTGTTTCATCTGCCTAACTGTAGTCTCCATTTTGCTTTATGTTAGTGACATTTTGGGGCTTCAGAACCAATAAGCCGTTTTCCATAGAGTTATGGATGAAACATACACTGCTCATCCTAGAACCCTAGGGCTCTTACATTAGGCCTCATTTATGAAAACTGTCCAATGGTAAGATTGTCTTTGGTGCCCCCAGTAACCAATCAGAGCTCAGATTTCATTTCTCCAGAGCAGTATGACACATGAAAGCTGAGCTCTGATTGGTTGCTATGAGCTCTGATCGGTTGCTATGAGACAGTCACTGCTAGATGAGGCTCATAGCTTTAGCCGTGTATCATGATGCGTCCACACATTTTACACATTTTATGAACCAAAATAGCTGTCGAAAGCTGCATCAATAGCGTCTGATTGTTTTCTATGGGA
The DNA here is from genome assembly GCA_025379985.1 of Phyllomedusa bahiana. Classification (NCBI taxonomy): domain Eukaryota; kingdom Metazoa; phylum Chordata; class Amphibia; order Anura; family Hylidae; genus Phyllomedusa; species Phyllomedusa bahiana. The sequence goes on from JAODAL010012791.1 coordinate 86,150, forward strand.
ACCCTTTAAAGCTGAGGCCTATTTTTTTACTTCATTTTTCTCCTCCTCAGCTTCCCAGAGCCATAACGTTTTTATTTTTCCACCTACATACACATATGAGGGCTTTTATTTTGCAGGTCAAGATGTACTTTCTAATGGTGTCATTCATATTACCAAAGAATATACTGGGAAACTGCAAAAAAATTGTAAGTGGGGCAAAAAGTGAAAAAAAACCTGCGCCATGTTTGTGGGAGTTTTGTTTTTATGGCATTCAATCTTCGTTAAAAATGATGTGTCCGCTGTATTCTGCAGGTTGATACGTATCTGACAATACCAAACATGTAGGGTTTCCATTATGTTCTGGATCTGTAAAAAAAAATTCCAAACATTTTCTATTTTTGGAATTTGTGCCGTGGCGCCATTTTGTGCAACCAATAACTTTTTTGTACTAACATCTACGGACTTGAGTGACGGGGCATTTTTTTGCAGGCTGAAGTGTACTTTTTATTGCTAGCCGTTTGAAATGCATGCGACTTTTTTGATTCAATTTATTCCAATTTTTAGGGGACGTGAAATGATCAAAGAAAAAGCAATTTTGGCGCTTGGAATTTTTTTTCCACAAAAATGTGAGCTAAGAACCTCAAAAATTTTTCATGTGTCCTAAGTAGCAGAAATGCTTTTTCAAAAATTCCTATGTGCCTTTTGATCATTTTTTAGTTAATAGTGTGCTGCTGATATTGGAATGAGTGTGTGGGATAAGTGATGTTATATTTTAATAGATCGGACTTTTTTGGAAACGGCGGTACCAAATATGTGTAACTTTTTTAATTTTATTTTTTTATTTGTAAAATGGCGAAAGTGGGGTGATTTGAACTTTTAATTTTTTTTTACACTTTAAAACTTTTTTTTTTACTTCAACTTTGGGTCCCCATAGGGCGCTTCAACGCTAGGGAGCATGATAATTTCTACAGCCTAATGCATTGTATACAATGCATTAGGGGGCACAAAAATGGCGGTTGAAAACATGGCGCCTAAGGAAGCCTTCACAAGGCTTCCAGCTGCCATGCTAACCAATCAGGAGCCCGTGATTTCGCCGCAGGTGCCCCGATCACAGTGAGGAACGGTGCATAGCACTGTTTCTCATTGATTTAGACGCGGCGGCAAAGATAAGGGGTTAAGCAGCACGGAATGGCGGCGGCACCCTCCCGCACTGTAACTGCGGGGTTTTAGCTGCAGTTAGCAGCTAACACCAGACGGCAATGTAGCGGGATTGTGCTGCGATCCCGCTATATAGCCCCTTACCGGCATCAGGACATACTCATACGTCCAATCTTGGTAAGGGGTTAAAGTGTCATTTGATGGGTTATCCCACATAGTAAAATAACAGGTGCATATCAATTCTAAGTGCATTAATGTTTTACATGCCTAATGTTACAAAGAGTCAATGAGTAGGGCAAAAAAAATCACTAAATTACACATGTATTTTCTTTGACGTATAACTGGTGTGTTTTTTTGACAAATAAGCGAACCAAAAATGCATGAAGACACCTCAAAGAAGAAAACACATTGTAAAAATGCATGAAAATACACGAGTAAATAACGTGCTTTTTTCCCTTGAAATGCACACATAATTTTCAGCATCCTTTTTATGCCTTCCAAGGGCCATGAATTTTTCATTTTTTTATATACCGTAAATAGCTTTACGAGGGTTTTTTTTTTTTGCAGGACTATGTGGCGGATACCGACTATGTTTAAATTTCTTTTTTCTGTAAAAAAGGGGGGTGTAAACTTTTTTTACTTGTATTTTCAGTCCCTTTAGGATACTTGACCTCTAGGGTGTGCGATCGCTTGTCTACTATTGAATTACAGAAGAGTGGTCAATTGCAATAAATAATACAAAACAATAAACTCAACTTCAGGAAGGAAGTGAAAGTGGGTACCTCCCTTCTGCATAACCACATAGATGCTAAAGTTGTTGACCACAGCCTCTAAGTAGTGAAACAGACAGAATCTCATTGATCTCTGGTCTTCACTGATGAAGTCAGGTTCTGCTTGTAACTAACAGCTGGCACATGACATGTTTCAAGCAGTCCCAGCAAGTGAGTCCGCTCTATACTCCATTACTGACATCAGAGACGACTCTTTTATGACTTTCCCTACAAATTCTCCTACTGTCATTGTTGGGCTAGCCTGTGGAAAGCATCTGAAGAGGAAATTACATAGTGTCTACTCATTTGTGCAGTTCATTGTCCACCTTGTCTACAACTGCATAAGCCAGACCTGCACAACTTGGCAGGATGTGGGGGTAAAACTGCTGGGGACTGCTCCTGGATCTCTAAATGCCAGAGGGTACCATACAGGAACGTACCCCAAACCAGGGTGGTATCACTTGTGTTGGGGCGGGGTTTGCACAAGCCCCACCCCTTTGTGAGCTGACAGAAATCCTCGTGGGCCATATGATGTGCAGGCCTAGTATAAACAATATGTACTTTGCTATCCATACAGCTAGCTTTTTGAAAGGACCATTTACAACCACTTGTTAGTCAGAGGCAGCTATATGGGTACATGTATAAAGCAATACAAATGATCCTCATAAAGTGATACGGGCCTGTCTATAAGGCAATGATTTATAGTTTGTTTTATGACTGATTTCAGATTTTGAATCCGTTTGAAAACAGACTGTAAACCATCCCCATACTTCTCAATAGAAAATCCAACTGCTAGTCTACACGGCACGGATTTTCTGAGGTTGAATTTCAAAACTGTCTGCTTTCCAAAAAACTTGGAACATATGCATTCTTCCGTCAAATTTCGGATGGAAAATGTACTGTTCAATATAAATGGGCTATCCGAGTCCACAAAATCCACCCCAAAAAAAGTGCCAAAAAACGATAAAATACCATCTGATTCTGTTATAGGTATTTTTACAATTGCAGTGTTAATGCACCTGAATATTGAATTTTGGCTCAATGAAGGAATTATTAGGTTGTGTAATTTTCAAAACTATCTTTACAGAGTATTCTTACATTTGACATTTCTGACATAATCACAGGATTTGCCATACATTTCTGATAGATGCTGGTTTTCTGTTTGGGACCTTCCCCTACCCCCTGGTTGTACCTGGAGAAATGAATGGAGATAGCTCCACATGGACAGCAGGGCTGTTTTAACTGTATTATGGGTCCCTGGGCAAAGTAGTAAACTAAGCCTTGCCCAAGCACATTATATCACACCAGGTCACGCCTCTATTCTCCCCCCTGTGTCCTGACACTTCCATGATGTCTTGTAAGTTACTGGTCAAAAGCAGCACATGACCTAAAAGACTAATGATTGGAGCAGGGAGCTGAATGCTCCATTCACCATCATGTTTTTTAACTGTGCGTCCTGAAGATGCGCAAACAGTTGAAAAAGTATCCCCAACCCCTGGATTCATGGCATGTGTCCTGAATTCTCAAGACCTATGTCCAACTGAACGGGGACCCTTATGCTTGAGCGGCCTTTGAGTAACTGTCTAGTACACCCAATGAATAAGAGAGCCCCCATGCTTAGCTATATCTCAATTTGCTGTGGCAGTGGTCATACCTTCCAAGTATCCTTTTGGACAGACAGTCCCTTTTTTTAGCCCTTGAAGCTTTTTGCTCTTTGAATGTCCCACATGGGAAATAGATTTGCCATAATAAACTCACTATATTACTTCAAAAAGATACCTGGCGCATATCTGTATATTAGACTGCAACTTTAAATACTATTTAATCATTTTGTGACCAGTATTTCAATGAGATTTATGTAAAAATTTAAATAAAAACTTAATTAATTGTATCAATACACAATAAAAATTGGATCTTTTACATGGTAAACTTTAGGTGTCTTACTTTGACTATCTTAAAAGTTGGGAGGTATGGGTGTGGCAAAAACAAGGATGGGTGGGGACCCTGTTCTCAAAATGGGTTTGGGTACCAGAGGTGGAACCCGCATATACACAGGATATGCCATAATTGTCCAGGATGACAGTGCCCTTTGATTAATATGGGGACAACTTCTAGAGTCCAAGAGTCTCTGGTCTACTAATAGGATTCTGAAATGGCCTTCAGGCCTCATGAGCATTAGCTGTCCCCTCTATCAGGTACTGTACATATGTATGGAGATATTCTCACCTAGGAGCAATGTGATTGAGAACACCTCTATTTTTTTATTTTTATGTGGAATCTGAGAACTTGGAAGCAGAAGTAATCTAAAAGCTCCACGTACCGCTATAGGAGCCTTGTTACGGCACCATAATAAAGCCATGTGCATTAGGTGTTCTACCTACAGGTTGTTCTTAGAAAGCCCTGCGGCTAAAGAAGGCTTTTCCAAAAATTACATTATATTAGGAGATTTTTACTTTAAATCTGTTAGCGGCATGAAAATTTCTGAGTGGGTGGGTTGGGGGTCACTTACATTGCATATAGATGACATCTAGCTGACTTTACTGCTTATACCTAGTACTAAGATTTCTCTATCAATGATACATTGGCATATCCCATTGAAATACTAAGTATGCAGCTGCAAAATTCCCCTTAATCTTTGCTTTTTTTTTTCCCATTCCATTTCCGAAGCAGTGGTTTGGGGTTTTGATGGACTCATAAAACTGGCCAGCTGACTACAGAGAGGTATGTTCTGCACACTTAATAGTGAATTTCACCGGTAAAGCAGCACATGGGTTATAAAGTTCATCAACAGGATCTCATCAAAAAGACTGCAGGGGGTGGAAAACCAAGGTCTGGTTTAAATTTATCCAGCCAATCTCCTGCTTACTATATATTGTCCTGTCACTGGTGTGAAGTGAATGAATTATTGTTATGGACAAAAGGTGAAGCCTGCGGATGTTAGGGAACAAAAAAGCAAAAAAAAATGCTTATTAAAGCCTTTCTAACTGCGATTAGTTTATCAAAATGATATCGGGAAGGCCTAGCAAGTAGATTAATTCCTGGAGACAGACATTACTTTTATGGATCAGACATTAAAAACTGTTGTGGTCTGTTCAAGTCACAAACGTAAAATGAAATATTTTTCAAATTTTAGGGTCAATGCCTTTTCCCCCATAGTCTAAAAAAATTGCAAAAAAGTACATACACTGTGGCATAACCATGAATATATCAGAGAACCACCAACCTACTAATCCTCATTGGATTTTTTTTTACATACTTTGACTGGGTGCACTACTTTGTGCTTTTTTAGGTGGTATGTATTTTTTTTCCATTGTCCTACACCATTCTTGAATGGGTCATGACGATAGTCCCATATATGTTAAATCTGTCGCTCTAGGCAAGACGAAGGGTTAAAGGAGTTGTCCATTTTTTTAAATTTATTTAATTAAGCTCATTATGGCAAAAACAATTCTACAGGTTGATACGTATCCGCCAATACCAAACATGTACGGTTTCTGTTATGCTTTGGTGGCGTAAAAAAATTCCAAACATTTTCTTTTTTTTAAAAAATTTGCGCCGCGGCACCATTTTGTGCGACCAATAACTGAAGTGCACTTTTTATTGCTAGCAACTTTTTTGATCACTTTTATTCCAATTTTTATAGGACATGAAATGACCCAAAAAAAATGCAATTTTGACGTTTGAATTTTTTTTTCTTCTATTGTGTTCAGCGTACGGTATAATTAATGTTAGATTTTAATAGATCGGACTTTTTCAGATGCGGCAATGCAAATGTGTCTAACTATTTTATTATTTTATTTATTTTATTTGTAAAATGGCGAGAGGGGGTTGATTTGAACTGTCAATTTTTTTTATACTTTATAAATTTTCTTTTTCCTACTTTAACTTTCAGTCCCCCAGGGCACTTCACCACTAGGGGGTGCGATCATTTATACAGCGTAATGCATTGCATAGACAATGCATTAGGGTGTACCAAGATAGCGGTTACCCCACTTCCTGCCTGGGGCCAGAAGTGGGGCAAACAAAAACATGGAAGCCTTAACAAGGCTTCCCGCTGCCATGTTCAGCGTAACTGCGGGGGCTCTGATCGGAGTAAAGAATGGTGTGCGGCACCGTTTTTCATTCATTTAGACGCCACGGCTAAAGGGTTAAACAGCACAGGGGAGTGCCGCTGCACAACTCCTTACCGCCAACAGGACGTATCCATATGTCCAGGTGGGCTAAGGTGTTAAACTGCTATAACTTAAAAAAAAAAAAAAAACCTATATAAATTGGGTATTGCCGTAATGGTATTGCCCAGCAGAGTAAAACTAACATGTCACATATACTGTACACTGAGCTCTGTAAAAAATAAACACAAACTACCAGGATTGCCGTTTTTTCTTTATCCTGCCTCCCAAAAACGTATTGAAGGTGATCAAAAAGTTATGTTCCCCCAAAAATGATAACAATAAAAACATCAACTCAATCCTCAAAAAACAAACCCTCACACAGCTCTGTACACAGAAAAATTAAAAAGTTATGGCTCTGTCTATGGCAATGCAAAAATGAGTTTTCTTTTCTAAATAAGTGTTTTAATCGTGTAAAATGTAGAAAATATACAAATTAGGTATTACTCTAATCGTATCAACCTGCTAAAGAAAAACTAGCATGTCATTTATACAGCATGGTGACCGTTGTAAAAAATAAAAAAACACCACCAAGATTGCTGAATTTTGTTCATTCTACCTCCCAAAAACCTTGATAAAATGCGATCAAAGTGTCATATGAACCCCAAAATGATACCAATGAAACCATCAACTTATCCTGCAACACAGATCCCCTTAATCAGCTATATATGCAGAAAAAAAAAGTTTTAGCTCTCAGAATAGGATGACACATTTTTTACAAACTTATTTCTATTGTGCAAAAGTAGTAAAACATAAACTATATAAAATCAATATCGTTGTATATGTACCCACCCGCATAGAAAAGTTATGTCACTTACACCGCACAGCAATTGCTGTAAAAATGAAACACAAGCAGAATTGCAGGGTTTTTTTCTTTTCATTTTTATAGCCCAATGCTAAAAAAAAACCTGAGACACCTGTGGGTCCAAAATGCACAATACACCCCTGAATGAGTTCCTTGAGTGGTGCCGAATCATAAATGGGGTGACTTCTGGAAAGTTTCACCTGTTCTGGTATTTTGGGAGCTTTGCAAATATAACATTGCACCCACCAAAATCTGCATTCTAAATGCCAAATAGCGCTCCTTCCCTTTTAAGCCCAAACAGCAGTTTACAGCCACATTTAGAGTATTGCCAAGCTTGGGCGAAATTGTGTGACAAATTTTGGGATGCTTTTTCACCATCCTTCCTTGTGAAAATAAAAAAATGTGCTAAACCTGTGTATAATTAGGAAAAACATAATTTTGTTGTTTTTCATGGCCCAAAACACCTGTGGGATCAATATACTCATTACACCCCTGGATATTTTCTTTAAGGATTGTAGTGTCCCAAATGAGTTCTTTTTAGGAGTGTTAATTACGTTTTAGCACCTTAGGGTACTCACAAACATGCCTTAAATATATCTTAATGAAAATGTTACCCCAAAATCCAGTAGGTGCTTCTTTTTCTGGGGCTTGTGATTGAATCAAATAGCGCCCTAGGGCCACATATGGGATGTCATTAAAAAACGGCAGAATCAGGGCATGTAATATTGATTTGTGTTTCTCTGTTCATATTTACTGTGCTACTGTGTTCATTTTGAAATTTCACCTCCACTTGCTTAATATTTTAATACTGAATACTTAAAGGGGTGCAGTTTCTTTGATAGAGTCATGTGTGAGCAGTGTCGACGGGGCTGGGCCCCCAGGGGGTTGACTGGGGGGGCCCACCCATCTTGGGGGCCCCCCCAAAACTAAAAATATTGTT
>JAODAL010012792.1:0-93956 GCA_025379985.1 Phyllomedusa bahiana
CTTTTTGCAAAATTAGTTTACTGGCTGGCACATAGATGTAATAAATCTCCTGCAGGTTGCCTTCTGTGGTACCAGCCAGAGTGAGGACCAACCCACAATGATGTCCTTATTCTCTAATAGGGCATATGGACTGGGGAGGTCCTTAATATACAATGCAATCTCAAAGGCAGCAGCTCACTAAATTGTTCCTTCTTGTTGTAACAATACCCTTGTGGTTGTCCACAATATGTGTGTAGAATGCACATATTACGCCTTTGGACTAACTCCATTGTGATTTAGCAATTCTAGTGAAGTGTGTATCAAAAATTAAGCTGCCTTTCTTTCCATTTTGTGTATCACAATCCATGAATCATGTTTGTGTAGGCATCTATGCATGCTGTGATAAAATTACCACTGAGCAGAACATTGTGTTACAACATAGCATTTTTACTATTTTATCGATAATCCTGATACAAGCAATGGGCCTCATGTATGAAAACTGTCTAGGTCTAAAACTCTTTGTTGCCCATAGCAACCAATAAGAGCTCCCCTCTCATTTTTCCAGAGCACTATAGGAAATGAGAGGAGAGCTCTGATTGGTTGCTATGGACAAAAAAGGAAGTTTTTGACATAGACAGTTTTCATACATGTGGTCCCAAATGTCTCATTTATCCAAAATGTCTAAAAATAAAAAGCCCATAAAATTGAAGCCTATAGCATCCGATCACAGATCCAATCTAATTTTTCCATCGCAGTTTTTAAATGTGAAAGCTAAGTTATGATTGGCTGCTATGTACAACAGACAGTTTTACTGTTAGACTGTTTAGACAGGCCCAATGTGTTTTTAAGAAATCTAAGCAGGAAATCTAGGCACATACTAATAGGACATGTAGATTCCTTAATTTTTCCCTGTCCTTTCTTTTGTGCATAACCAAAATGGTTATCATCCCAGGTCCAAGTGATTTACTCAGGTTTCCTAGAGTCATGGATAATAATCATCTTAGGTTCCAGGTAATAACACAATTCTACATTTTGGTGTTTGATAGTGTGAAGTCCATGAAAATAATCCCAGTATTTAAGAGATGGGTAACAGTTCCTCTTGTGTTGGACTCTGAATCTCAAAAGATACAAAATCCAGTTTAAAATTCAGACTGACAATTTATAGTCTGAGAATTACTAATCTGTGGTAATGTCATGGTCCAGTTTTCAACCCATCACAGATATTCAGGCAGTGTTTGGACAGATTATGAGCAATTATAGTGACCATGTTGTAAAATCTATCTGCAATAACAAAATTCAATGGGTTGCTTTTTGAGCCAAAAAAGGGTATCTGAAATGTGTTGCTTGACTCTTCATTCTTCTTCCTTTAATGTTTTCTCTGCTAATTTGTTCTTTCTTTATGTTCTATGTAGCCTGTCTCTGCAGCTGAGCCCAAGAAATCCCTATTTTGAAGGCTGCGTCCCTTTCCCTCTTCAAAATAAAATCCCCAGGATCCTTTCCTGTGCTTTGCCGCCTTCCTCCATCCCAAACTCTGTGTTAGTACACACCCCTTGTTTTCTCATCATAAAAGTCTTGGGAGTCAGGATCAAAGGGGTTTGGTTTTAAATACTGTCTTTAAAAAAAAAGCCCTCCTCTTTGGTCACCTGATCTCTTGGGCTGGACACAAATAGCTGTTGTAGAACTGCAGGAATCCCATAGAAAATGTAATGAAACTATATTAAATGTTCCCAATTTTGGTAAAAAGATAATTTAAAAAAACTATTTGTTTCCACTGAACAAAACTTTTTAACTTTTAATAAAGTAGACTGATTGGACTATTACTACACTTATGGGTGTGAAGATGCCACCAGGGTTGCAATCCTGATTTTTGTTTTTTTCCTGAAAAACTTTTGAAAATAATCACAGAAACATTTTTACAGACAAATTGGAAATCCCCAAAAATACCACTAATGTATTCATATCAGTATTTACACTGTGAATAATGTAGTGAGAGTTTTATTCACAATATCCTGGACAAGCTTCTTTAGCTCCAGAAGATTTACAGACATATACTTTTTTTAAGGAAGGGTTGGCAATCCTGGATTCCCACAGGCAGTGAGAAATCTTTCCTTGTATAAAAACATTGCATTTGTACCAAAAATTTAAATTTATTTTGGTTTAAAGGGATTTTCTCACTAGAAAGACCAGCTTTAAAGGGGTTGTCACACTACGGAGACTAGCTTTCAATATGTAGGAAACACTAAATGAAGACGTTTTCCAAATATATTGCGCTGTTCATCTTTTTTTTGTTAAGAAGCTACGAGTGATTTTATCACCTTCTGTGCTCTCTCAGGTTTCCCAAGTGACCGACCTGTGTGTTCCTTCTCCCCTGCTGTTTGTTCTATCTGATAGCAGGGAGTGATGTCTTCACACAGGTCGTGGCAGCACAGAACTCCGGACAGTGAGAGCTTGTTTGTTATCTGATCTTTCAGACAAAAGACAATAATTACTGGTGTTTATTTTACCTTAGAAGCTTCCCTGGTCCTGACAGCAGGAGATTTATCTAATTAGTAGAAGTCTGAATACATGGAGCTCGTATGCTAATTACAGACAGCTTGACCAGGAAGTGACAGAGCAAAGCAGCATTATTTCATTCATGCATCCTATGAAACTTTGAGAGGAGACAACCCCTTTAAACATGAAGAGACTGTTAAAGGAAGACTTATTCTAAGTATATTGTTCAATAGATTTTACTTTACTCAAGATAAAAGTTTTTTAATGTGCTCTTGAGCGCATTTAGGTTTCTATGTTAACCTGCATAGTAGACCATACTCTTATCTGATTTGAGCAGAGAGCAGGGAGTGATGTCACCCCAAGGGACAGACTGAGCTCCAAATACATTGTTTTGTCCCTTACAAGATTAGCTTCTGTTTTACTGATTAGATTAGATTTCTTGAACTGCTCTTTGTAATGTCTCAACTAGTTATGGAGAGGCTAAATATGTTATCTGCTGCTAGAGAACCACCCACAGCATGAGGAGAGCATAGTGAAAGGAAAACTGGCTATGACTGTGAAACTGCATGGTGACGAAACCACTTTAAAAATGAAAAACAAGAACAATATGGTTGACAGTGCAACACTGGGTACCATCCACATTCTTCCACTGCCTGGTAGCCAGTTGCTGGTGATGAATGAATATATCCAGCATTCATTGTTACTAATCAGCAGCTAAAAGACTCCTTAATGACTACTTCTAATCAGAGACATCAGTTTCGCCAAGGTTTTCTTGTACGCTCTCAGACTGTGTTGACTTGTTTCTCCTGCATGTCTAAGTGTCCTGCTAATAACAGTATACGGTTCTGAGGCCTGTTTGTTCATAGTTTACTGTGGATGGTGAGAAAATATAAAACCATCTTTATTTCAGGCTGCAGATATTTGTTGTGAGAGTGCTTGTCTTCTATACCCAACAGCAAGAATACCTTATAAACAAGGGCAATAAATGTAAACTAAAGATAAAAGCACATTTCTAAATCCAAAAAACATAAATCATGTTCCAGTATCTTCTGTTGCTATGTGACCTATCACAATGTTCTGCTCTTTGATTGTCTATGCTTTCTACTGGGTGACCATAGGGCATGCAATAAAAATCATGCGATTATGCACTTCATGATCATATGGCATGGAAAGGCTGATTACAATGTTTTACAAAAATATTTCCATGGGAGCTGGGTACACAGGCACACCGTGTTAATTCTAGAGAACTTATCCCACGTTGATGGCATCCTTAATTCCAGACAATTTGCTTTAGGTCTTTCCTGCTCATGGTCTGTCGGAAAATCTGCAGTAGAATTTTTCCTTAAAAAGAAAATGTTATATTCACAGTATAAATCTGCTGTCAAAAACATCTATATTTTAGATTTAAGGGATTGTCCAATTACAGACAACCACTTTAGATGAGAGCCACTTGAGAGATTAGTTGATCTAGGATTTTGACAAGAGAAGTTCTAGCCAGCTGTAGGTTTCCCCCACAGTGGCATGTACAGGGACTGCTTTACTGTTAGGCTAGGTCCACACCTGCGTCGGTCTTTTCGGCTATCTGTTCCGTCATAGGAACAGGAAAACAAAAATAACGGTGCCCTCAAATCTGATGACGGGCACCAACAGCGGCTTAATGAACCCCATTGCACGGCAAGACTATGATGTCCTTTATTTGAACGTAAAGAAACAAAGCTACATACTATACTATTTTTTGTGTTTGATGGAGCCTTCAACAGAGATGTGAACCAGGCTTTACATGGCATCCAGATGTATGGCCGTCCATGCAGTATATAGGTCGCTCTGCCATTTTGCCACTGAATCAGTGTATTAAATTGCATAACATTCTAGCAGAATTGGACAAAAAAGTTATTGATACCTATTCTCAAGGTAGATCCAATCTAAAATTATCACATCAGTGTTATCTGAATGAAGCTGTGATATGCTGTCTTCCAGATACTTTGGTTTCACACTCCAAAAACATGTTTGTAAATAAGCGACACTAAGGCTATGTTCACACGGCTTAACTACGGGACGTAATTATGCCCCGCAATTACGCCGTGTGGCCGGGGGCGGGAGTGGGGGAGGGAGCGGGGGGCCAGCACCTCGCCGGCCCATAGACATTCATTACCAGCAGCGCATATACGCCGCTGGTAATTCACATGACCCTTATCTCCCCGCCCGGCGGATTCGCCGAGCAGGGAGAGGAGACGTAATCCATAGTTCTCTATGAGAACTGTGAATTACCGTAATGACTGGGACGTTTTCAGCCCGTAATTTGCACACTCCGGCGCGTAATTACGGACCGAATTACGGCCCATTTTAAGCCATGTGAACATGGCCTAAGAGTATGTTCACACTGCGTAATTGCAGTACGTGCCGCAATATGGCAGGTGTTTTGGGAGTCGCGCTGATCAGCGCGTGTTCCCAAAGCACGGGGGGGCCGGCAGCCTACCGGCCTCATTGAAATGCATTACTCGCGGCACATAATTGCCGCGAATAATTGACATGTCACTTATGTCCCCACGCGTACAATACAATCGTATTGTACGAGCGGAAAGAGGAGGCGTAATCCATAGTTCTCTGAGAGTTATGGATTACCATAACTGCAGCGCGCATCTCGCCACGTATTTAAGCGCAGTTCCTGGCGAAATACGCGCGCAATTATGCCTGAAAATAATCCGTGTGAACATACCCTAAGTGATTTTTTTTTTCTTTCCCTGAGCAAAAAAAAATAAAAAAACACCTGTACACCTCCTAGCAGTCCTGTTCTATTGACTACTGTAGTAGTCATATGACTTGAAGTACATGCGGACACGTCTGCATCATCCCTGGCTTACTGCACATGACCAGTGTTTGGCAGGAACTGAATTGTGTTTCCTCTATGTGTCCCTCATGTCCGTTTCCCCATGGGGTTAAAATTCAAATCTTCAATCTTTGCAGTCTGTGTTTTCTTAAGAAGCAATCAACCGAAGTATATTTTTGGAACACAGATGGGAATCCATGCATAAATGAAGTGAATAGGCAACAAACATTACACACTTGCCAGATTCAAGCTTCTGGCCCTACCACAGTAGAGCAAAATGCTGGTCACTGAGCCATTACTTTTTACATTCTCTTCTTTTGCTCCCATTGGCCAGGTACAGGGTACTTTTGTTAGGGGCATTGATCAAATTTAATGAAATAAAAGGACCTGCTGACATGGTGCAAGATATGAACTGATAATAGGCAGGGGGCCCAGATGCTACAGCTGTGTGGGCAGGCTTGTATCGGCAATGGTGGGTCCTGGGCCTGACAGGCCTGGGGCTGCTTTTCAGGGAGAAAGGCAGAAAAAGAGAGGCAAAAAGCAAGAGTCATGTGCAGTAGATCTAGTCTGGGCTCCAAAAATGAACTCCACTGGTGGGCTGCAAGAAACAACTCTACTAATGTACTACAAGCACCCTAGCTCGGGACCTTAAGGCCCTGAAATTAGCCAGCAATAGGTTGGCCTGTTGCCTGCATCAGAAATATCCTGTCAATATAACTTTAAACTTCTATCATGTGAAAAGCCATTTAAAATCGGCTACAGCCTTTTTCTTCTTGACAGAAATGATATCTTACGACTATCCCCATAAGGCCGATATCTGTCCACCGTTTGGTATGAGTAGCAGTGCTACAAAGAGATGGTGTTCATATGTGAGCCGAGCTTCTTTATATTGTCTATGTTCCTTTTTCTATTCGGAAGCTCTATATGCAGATGGGTTTATAGTTGGTATGCAGTTTAACGAAAGGGGTTAAATTAACAAATGGCTGAAGAACTGCTGCAGAAAATATATGGATGGAAAATCCTCTTCGAAAGAATCTGGCGCTGGGACTTTACGTCTGCAGTTTGAAGTAAACAGTGTGCAGACCTTCTCCTCCTTCCTTTCTCTCCATTCCCCCCTCCCTCTTGCTATTCCCTCCCTCCCCTCCCTCCTTACTCAGTTTTAATCATGTGTTTCTGTTTAAGAACTCCAGTGCAAATGAATATGATTGGCGTCTACAGTCCCCTCTTGACTTCCAGCTGGAGTCATAAGAGAAAGCACTTTTCCTTGCAGAGTAGAGCCGTTTAATTTCTCTATTAGTTTACATGGGGTCTTAGCTGCAATTCCACTTTATTCCCTTTTTTTTTTTTTTTAATTCCTGAATCATTGCTTGTCATAGCATGAAGATCTGAACCGGCTCTGATGATGAAGCCCTATGATTGATTGCCTTCACTTTCTTCTCCTTTGCTTTTTTTTTTTCCCTTTTCCATCAAATGTTCCTCCTTGCTCCTTTTTTAAGGGCCAGAAAGGGAGCTATCTATATGGCAAGCCCTTTGGCCCTATGCTGCAAGCCAAGATAGTGTTCTGATTGGCTAAAATCTGTCGACAAGTTGGCCTATCATGAATCGGATGGACGTAGGTCGCTCTCGAGGAGCGATGTCTGGAAGGTGGCTTACGGCTTGCTTTTTCCCATCCCCAGGTGCTGATGGCAACTCCGACCCCATGATTCTGGAACAATATGTTGTGGTGTCCAACTATGAGAAGCAAGAAAACTCTGAGATTAGTCTGAAGGCTGGAGAGCTTGTGGATGTCATAGAGAAAAATGAAAGCGGTAAGACATCTTTCTACCTTTTAAGACCATCTTTTTACCTTTTTGTCTCCATTCTTACAAGAGTGTTCTGTGCTCCCCTCCCATCCGCAGGGCTGTACATTAACTACATCTGGTACTGAACTTGGCTCAGGAGGTAAAACGTTTCCCAAGTTTATTTGGGCTCAGAGCCAATAAAATTGCCTTTCTATGTAAGAATGTCTCCTATGCACTATGTATGGATTAGTAATATTGCATCACAGATTTAACCAGGTGGGCACCACCTACGTATTGATATAGGTGTCAGTTGCCAATTGATACAGCTGTAATGGTTTTATTCATTGTCAAGCAACTAATAGATTACAGTGTAGCTTTTTTTTTTCTTATGGTAGCAACCTAAGAGCCAGGCATTGTGTGACTGTTTCTGTATTGTCCAGCCACATATTGCAGGATCCCTGAGCTACGTGTATTAGATGGGAGGCTCTTTGAAGCCAAGGGGGATCGTTGTCATTTTTGGCACAAACTGTTTAAGTTTCTATTGCCTGCAGAACAAATGCATTCTTTAGATTGTATTTTGTTACTTTTCTGTTGTTATGATATGGCTCCTAGTACATGAAAAACCAAGGCTCTCGGTGATTGGCTGGTATTGTGTATTTCCAACCATAGTGACATAAGCAAACAGTGCAGTAGTTCCGGTTGAGCGTTTAGTTAATGTCGTGTGTGTTTATATTCTAGCTGCTTAGTTTTTAGTTCTGCAAGTTTCCCATATCCCCTTATACCATGCATTGTACAGTTGTAATGGGCTTTGTTGCTACACGCTGTTGTGCATATAACAGGCCATTTTCCAGAACTCCTGTAAATGTGGCAGTCTGTCTGGGAGATTATTTCAACGATCAGTTTTTCTTTCTGCGGTTGGGATAGAAGCAGTGGGTGGAGACGTGAAATCAAAGTGTCAGCAAACGTTTCTGCTGCCTAGGTCAGAAAAAAATATATTTTAGGAAGAAGGGATTGGCAATTTGTTCCATACAGCATAAGCCAGTAATGCTTGAGATTTTGCTACCGCAATGGAGAATTCCAGTAATCGTGCTAGTTCAGGCGTGGTGCCGCTGAGCCTAGGATAGTCCATATTGTTGCTTTTGAAGTACAATTTCTTGCTTGTAGCTTTGTAACCCTTTACTTCTTGCAAAGTGTGATTCTTGCGCAAAAGTGTAAGGATATTCTGTCAGTAATCCTACATAGGACTACGAAGATGTTTGAGTAAATAATGCCACAGGTATAGAGCTCATGTAATATGTATGTCTTGCTCTATGAATAAGAGAGTTCAGTTACTTTGGACTAGTGGATATAAATAAACTCACTGCTCCTCCCCGTGAAGTCTTAGTCACTACTGAACCAAATTGGACCATAGTCAAAATTAGAAAGTTTGATAGGGTTGACAAAGAGTGATGGAGACTACTACCTCATCAGGAAGTCACAGAAAACTCTACCATCAGTATAACATTTGATTTTTTTAAAGAACCTATAGCACTGCTTTTTGTGTACAAATCATAAGAGACTATTTGCACATGCCAATTTTTTTAGTTTCCTTGCTAAAAATGTCTTCTAAAGATTATTAAAAACTTCCATCAAACTGCCTGAAAATCATATATTCTTGAGGCCTGCTAGGTAGGCAGAGGTAGGACTATAGGGCGTGCAGAGGTAGCAGTCACACTTGAACCATGGGACCTAATTGGGCCAATCGTGCCTTTGCCAAATAAATTTCAGATAATCGTTAGAGGACCATTGACATATTTTGAATATGGCCCAGGAGCTTCAGTTGTGCTTCTAGATCCTGAATGAAAATGATCAGTTCACTGGTAGACCTTTGCCTGAATGCAGTAATTGACCAATCAGATTTGACTCCTTGATGTTCTTCAGGGCGCTCAGAAGTGTGTTCTATTTGTTCTTGAGCCCCCAAGAAAAACTTCCCTCTGTTCTGACATTCGTTACAACAGTGCACCTGCCAGTCCTCTCCTCATGTGTCCTGTTATCTTCCGGCTTCGGCTGATCTGAACGTCACCAACGTAACATCAACCAATCAAAGGCTGCAGTGGTCATGTCACCATTTAAAGACTCGCCATATGTAAAAAAGAAAAAAAGACTGGTTATCACATATTACATAAAAACAAGATTTCTGTTTTCATTTGTCTATTTATTTCTATATGTGTGACATTTATATCTGGGGAGCCCCTTAAAGCCTTACCATTATGATACTTACTGTAGTCTATTCTGTACCATATGCTTGCCCTGTAAATACAGTGTATGTTATACACAAATCACATGTTTATTCTTAATGATCTGTGTTTATTACGGACTGTCATAAAATTGCAGCAAGTCATCCCAATGTATCATAATGTAAGCATGGTTTTTTCCAGGCAACGTCTTTGTATTGTCCTCTGTAAAAAGAATTTGATTATGTACATTAGACTCACAGATGACATGATTCTGAAGTCCATTCTTCATCTATACAGGTCATGTTTATATCCTTTATCATTGTATTAAGTCACTGTACACAGGTCATTTTTGTTTGTTTTTTATTAATAGAGACTTGTAGATCAGGGTTTATTAAGGGGGTTTTGCCAGGACGTGCCTTATCTGCTAAGAAGCAAATGTAAACAAGCCACAGAGCTGAGAGACAGACAGCCAGAGCACAGAGCCGTGCATAAGGGATCGTGTGAAATGTTCACTCAAATAATCAAACTACAACTTGTGGATTCTGTATACAAAAGACAACAGCTTTCTCCACAGCAGCTTGAAAGCTTCTTCATGTTCCCTGTCATCAGATAAAGCAGGGATCTACTCAGATAATCACACTACAACTAGTGGATTCTGTATACAAAAGACAACATATTTCTACCCGGTGCTTTGAAAACTTCTGCAGCTCAGTCTCATCAGATAAGAAGCTTTCTCTGCACAAGCCCAGCCAGCAGCTCTTGTCAGGTCGTATCTAATAGAAGCTTTGAAGTAACTAAGGGCAGGTAAGGCAGCCTGTAACTCTCTCAAGCTGCACTTTTTGTAATCACATATATTTAGAAAAGTGATTAAAAACCCATTTTGGAGGATCCCACGTCAACATTACATCGTGGCAAAACCCCTTTAAACTTCTTCTTCCAGGGCCTCATCAGCCAAACAATAGTAGTGCCTGGGTCTCTTCAAAAGTCTGTGTCCATACAAAGAGATGGTCTTGTAGCATACTGCCAGCATTAGCCACTGTGTCCCCAGTCAACACAAGGCTTACTTCCGCCATACTCCTGCCTCTTCTACTGGAAGAAGGAATCTAACTTGTACCTTCCTGTTCCAATTGGTGCAGGAATTTGTGGCTTTCTCTTGTGTCATCTAAGATGAAATTGTCTTGTCTATGGTAAGTCACTTGTGCCTGGACAGAATTATCATATTCTTGTGGGAGAGGGATTTGGGACACTTTGGCACCATGCTGCACCTCTTCTAGAACTGGGTGGAACCATGAGGCCTAACTCACATATATAGAGGCCCTTGGAAGATTATTTGGGAATTCATCAAAAGCATTCTGTCGACTGAAAGGTAAATGATTTGACCTCAAGAGGTTATCTTCTGTTGGAATAAATAAATATATTGTTAGCGCTTGGTAGTAAAATGCAAAGCACCAAAAGTCAAAGGAAACAAAAGGAAGACCTATGAAGCAAGGCAGTGACCAAGACAACTTTTTCAGATTTCAAATGCACTTACTGCTAATGGTGTTCAAAGCAGAGTTGAGGTCCCCAAGTCACACGTTTTGGTATGTGGCCAATGGTTACCTGTTACACCCTTGAATAGTATCAATCAATTTTCTAAAGCATGAGGAAAGTTACAGCATTTGCAATTGGATCTTTCATGGGGTTCTTTTAGAAATAAGGTTCCACTAGTAATAAAAAGGCATAAAGCTTATAAAGAATCACTCCTGTACAGTGGTCCCTAAACATACAATATTAATAGGTTCAGGGACAATCGTATGTTCAAACCATAACTCTATGGAAAACCGGTAATTGTTTCCGAGGCCAAAAAATGTCACCCAACATAATGAAAAATGAAGCAATCACTAACTCAGATAAAGCAAGTTCTAACAGACAGAGCTGCTGGAAATCGCGTTCAGTGTTGAGGACATTAGCTTCTTTAGGTTATGTACTTTATACACAATGCGCCAGAAAAACGGAAAGTGAGGCCCTCACTTGTTGCCCAAAGGAGCCACTCATCCTGGCATATGTAAGAGCAGTATAGAACATATAGCACTGTACTGTGGAGAGGTACTACTAGACCACCAATCACTGCATGCCCCTCACTAATACAATGTAAGAGCAGTACAGGATATGTAGTACTGCACTGTGCTATAGAGAAGCACTACTAGACCGCCAATCACTGCATGCACATCACTAATACATGTAAGAGCAGTACAGGATATGTAGTGCCGCACTGTACTGTAGAGAGGCGCTACTAGACCACTAATCACTGCATGCACCTCACTAATACATGTAAGAGCAATACAGGACATGTAGTATTGCACTGCACTGTAGATAGGTATTACTAGACCACTAATCACTGCCTGCACCTCACTAATACATGTAAGAGCAGTACAGGACATATAGTACCTCACTGTACTGTAGAGACGCTACTGGACCACCAATCACTGCATGCACTGCACTAATACATGTAAGAGCAGTACAGGACATGTAGTACCGCACTGTACTGTAGAGAGGTGCTACTAAACCACCAATCACTGCATGCACTGCACTTATACATGTAAGAGCAGTACAGGACATGTAGTACTGCACTGTACTGTAGAGAGGTTCTACTAAACCACCAATCACTGCATGCACTGCACTTATACATGTAAGAGCAGTACAGGACATGTAGTACTGCACTGTACTGTAGAGAGGTTCTACTAAACCACCAATCACTGCATGCACCTCACCAATACAAAGTTTTTACAAGTATAGTATAGTGAAAATGTTGTACCCTGAGGCCACTTTAACTTGAGGGACCACTGTATTTGATTAATTTATTATACTTTGGGCACAAATGCCTATAGTGCCCAATGTAGTAGTGGTAGCTAAAGAACAGGTGTCCCCTGCGTAACTTCACTAGATTTTGGCTTTTGCTACCTGTGACACCTGGTACTAAGTGAATGCAGAAGAGCTGTACACACAGAACACACTGCTTGTTGTGTTTAGGCAATTCCATTTCTTTGGAATAATATTACTTCACCTAACAATACACAGAAGCTAAGGCAGCACACCGTGTAATGACATGTTTTCACTAGCTCCTGCATTATAGCTACAGACAGAGCACATTCCTCACTGTTTACTGGCCCAAAGGCTGGATCTTTCCGAGAGATCCCTACTAAGGCGCTCATTTCTATACTTGGTGTGCTAGTGGATGTTTAGGACTTACTAGTCTAAACAAGACTGAAGGCAAAATATTCTATCACTTCTCTGCACAGCCTCCCCTGTCTGGGAAGACGTGCATTTTTGGGGTGGTCTTAATAACTTAGGAGTTGTGTCGTGGTATCTGTTTTTAAAAGTGCTCATCCAGATTTATGGTGTCAGATTGTCTCACTGGAAGGCCCATGCTCCATGTTTATGCTTTGCATTTAACCAGGAGGCTATTGACTCGGCAGCAGGGATTCTGTTTTAAACTATGGCCAGTGCGTGGAAAGTTCAAAATGACAGGGATTTACTTGGCTGCGGATTCCTCCGAATAACTCTAGAAATTAAACTTTTTGTTAAGCAAACTTCTGGCAGTTATGTAGCATTCTGAAAGATAAAGTCAAAGAAAGTAGGCCAAGTGAAAACCACAGGGTCCACCCAAAGAAAATACAAATGCATGTTACAAGCCTAAAACTAGTCGTCTCCTATAGCTGGAATGTTGTACTGTGAAACCCTTACTGACAGTATTACTGTATTAGAAGAGTGAAGAAATCAGGCGATACCTTTTAGAGGCTAACTGAGTATATTTGATGGTGAGCTTTCGAGAGTACTAGCTCCCTTCTTCAGACCATGATGTTATACAAGAACTGAAAACTTACAGACTTTTTATACTTTTTATATATAAAAAGTCTGTAAATTTTCAGTTCTTGTATAACATCATGTCTGAAGAAGGGAGCTAGTCCTTCTCGAAAGCTTATCATTAAATATACTCAGTTTCTAAAAGGTATCGCCTGATTTCTTCCCTCTTCTACTACTTCCTATGGGTACACGGTACAACATTATACTACTAGTATTACTGTATCCCATTCTAGTTAACTTCTTCTACCCTGATAACTAGTAGTTAAAGGGGTATTCTTACCACTATGATTAGCTCTAAAAGACAAATGTAGACAAATGTAAATAAAGATTTATTACCAAATACATTGTTGTTCTGATTTTGCTTATTTTTAGAGTTAGAGCAGTTCTTATCTCCTTCATGTTTACAGAAGGTTGCCTAGGTTACCAACCAACTTTCTCTGCTCTAGCAGCACTGGCTGGGTTGGTGACATCACTGCCTGCTGTACCTTATCAGCAGCACAGGAGCTTCTTTAGGTTTCTTTATGGCAAACTTTAACGCTTTACAGCCCCATAGCTTTGTGCCTTGCTGTTAAAGGGATTTTGCCAAGAAGTGACTTCCTTACCTCTTAATCTGCTCAGAAGAGACTATAAACAAAGCATGAAGCCTCACAGGAGGGGAGAGAGAGGGGGGCTGAGAATACAGCCAGGAAGCAGGGAGCGTGTGCAATGTTCACTGAAATAATTACATTACAACCAGTGGATTCTATATACATAAGACACAGGGCTGATTCACTGCTTTTTCTCCACAGTCCCTTGCCAGCTCCTTCATGTTCCCTGTCATCAGATAAGAAGTGCAGACAATGCAAGCGTGGCCAGATCAGCTCCTGTCAGTGTCCTGGTCGTGTCTAATGTAAACTTTTAAGTAACTAAGGGCATGTAAAGAAAGCTGTAGCTCTCAGAGGCTTCACTTTTTGTAATCACATATATTTAGAAAAGTGATTAAATACCCATTTTGGAGGATCCCACGTCAACATTACATTGTGGCAAAACCCCTTTAAGATCCTTCCATTACCAATGTCCCTCTAACAGGTTCAGCTAGGAATAGCCAAGATGATATGTCAATCACTGCTGTAGAACCTCCCACATCTTGAATAGGAAGTCCCCTTTAAGTGTTTAGCATCAAATGGCTGGTTATGCTTGTTCTGGTACTAAATCTTGAAAGCAAAGCTCCACCCGTGAAGCGTCTATAAATATGCATATTTCCATTCTTTGACATGTCGTAAAAGTCATAAAGTGCCTTTTATCTGTATACAAATGCAAAGATGAATATTAATTCAGTCTATGCTTGTCCAGAGCCATATCTTTAGAGGGTGTGGAGGTTGTGGTCGCATCTGAGCATAAGGGGACCAAAAGGTCTATCTGCCCTACTGAGACCAAACCCAGTAAAGGATATGTAATAATTGAAGGTCCTGTTACATATTTGTCACTGGAGCTTTACACTGCCCCATTATACTAGACTAATTAGATGTTATAAGTTTTTATCCCCATTTTACAACTGTTGACACTTTACAGTGCGCAATCTAATGTGATACAACACTGAAATTGGGTCAGTGGTTTTGGATACATTTTAAATAGTTAAGAGACAAGCCATCTTATCTTTATTTGGAGGGTGGGAGTTGTATGTGTTTTATGTTCAATAGTTAACACTCTGTATTTTGTAAAATTTTAGAAATCCCCAAAGGGGCAATCAAGGTGAAACGGAGACATTTTGGCGGTTAGAGCGTTGTAACATGGTCATATTTAGAGTCTGTAGATCATATCTTGACCTCACTTATGGGTGTTCTGAATCTGGTGATCGAAGTACAGTTCACTAGAACCACATGAAGTCCAGGTATTGGGACAAAGTACAGAACAGAATATAGTACAGTATTATGGTTGCTTAAAATCAGCATTAGACTCTGTTCACGCTATTGTCCTGGCTTGCATTTCAATGAGTACCAAGAATGCAGATGGACACCAATGGCACCAAACACAACAGACCCCACTAATTTATATTAGGGACCACCGGATTTGGTTATGATGTCTATTTTTTGACCGCATGATGGGCTATTTTATCATTTCAAATCTGACAGAAATACTGATGGAGCTTCCAACAGTAATGTGAACAAAGCATTAGAAGGATGTTGGCATTTGTTCCTTAATTCAGAAATGAGAAGACAACAAGAAATGGAGACAAGCGCTGCCCTAGCTCAATAATGCAACTTAACCAACGTCAGGCTGGCCCACCAGAGGATCCCTCGGTGGGCCCCAGGTCCGATACAGTGGGGTATGCCGCCACAGGGAGCTGGGCCCAGCCCACACACTATGCCTAAGAACGCCTGGGCGCTCAGAGGCATGTCTGCGTTGTCTCTTAGCGGAGCAGAGCGCCACCGGCACCTGGTCTAGTATTCTACTTAGTAAGTCTGAGGCCCTAGGCCTTAGACATGCTAGGGGACAGCCGCACGTCACCACGCAGATGGCACAATGACGTCATATCATTGCGCCACCTGTGCCAGACTTCACTAGGAGAAGCCCGGCCTGCCTAGATGGCCACACATTGGGGAACGGGGAAGAGGTGAATGTATTTTTATTTTGTATTTTAATCTATCTACAGCCTAACTACCTGGGGCAATCTACCTACCTATCTGGGGGAACTCTACCTACCTGGGATCATCTACCTACCTACCTGGGTTCAATCTAACTACCTGGGGACAATTTACTATCTAAATATCTGGGGCCTATCTACTGCCTACCTACCTAGGGCCTGCAAACCGACCTACCTGGGGGCCTATGTACCTAGGGTCTACCAACCTATCCACCAACCTGCTTGGGGCCTACCTATCTACCTGTGATCTACCTATCTACCTGGGGCCTTGCCCGTTTACCCTATGGCTTGCTTGCCTGCCTAACTGGGGCCTTGCTTGCCTACCCACCTACCTTAAGTCCCTAATTTAGGGGATTACCTATCTAAAAGGGGGTTCTACCTATCCATAGAGGCTTGTTCAATATCCATTCTGCCATAGGCATTATAGATAGCCGTCAGTCAAATGCTGATTAGTGTTTCAGTATTTTACAGGTTTCCCCTCTGGATTACTTCGGACGAGTGAGATTTCTTTCTTCAATAAAATGGTCAACGTGGGCTGGTGTTGGGGAGTGTTTTTTTTAAGTAAAGTGTTTGTGTTTCAGGGTATTTTTTGCCACTATTTTTCCAGTGTTAGTAATAGAGGTATCTGACAGATGTCTCTCTATTACTAGCGCTGGGACTTTGTTTCAGCCAGTGGTGGTTTTTTTTGTCACCACAAGTCTGGCACCAAGCCCTAGCACTAGTCATATTGAGGCGTCTGTCAAACACCTCTATTACTAACACTGGAAATAACACAGTAAAAAACAAACTGACACAACACAAAAAAACACTTTATATAAATGAACTCTCCCTGACACGGGCCCTCCGCGACCATTTTATTAAAGAAATGGATCAAACGCTAGTTCAAGAAATCCATCATAGTAAGCTTGACAGTACTGAACTCCATCCCCTACGTCCCTTGAAGATCATACATCATGCCTGCGGCTGATCTTCTGGGTGCAGGGGAAGGAGTTTGGACTACAGAATCTGATTCTGAGAGGTACAGTTCATAGGTGTAGCACAATCTCCAGTGGGCTAGTCCTTTGTTCCTCCTCGGAAATTGGGCCTCTAAGCTGTGGACTGAACCCTCTCTCCTACCCCTGAGAAGTTTGTACAGAAGACTCTAAGATATTTGTGTCCAAATCTGCAGGAACGAGTGTTGGCTGGTAGAAGGCAACATGGAGGTCTGAAAAGGGAACATGAACGGTTAGAGAAACGTCACCTATGAGTCACTAAATGTATCTGAACTGTAATTATTATTATCATTTATTTTGGAGCGCCCTTGATTCCAGGGCGCTGTACATTTCCGGCTGGGACATAAATAACATTGGTCAAACAATTACAAAGTGACAATAAGTGACTAACAACTGGTACAGAGGGAAAGATGTCCCTGCCCAGAGGGCTTACAATCTACAGGGAAGGGGTGAAGAGACAGAAGGTGAGGGGCAGACATGTTTGTGGGGCGGAGGAGTGCAACCCGGTTAATTTTGGTTATAGGCAATCCTGAAGAGGTAGGTTTTCAGGTTACGTTTGAAGCCGGTGAGAGAGGGGGAGAGTCGGAGGTGTTGGGGCAGTGAGTTCCAAAGTGTGGGGGACGCACGAGAGAAGTCTTGGAGATGGTTATGTGAGGATGTGATAAGAGGAGAGCAGAGGAGAAGGTCCTGTGAGGAGCGGAGGTTGCGTGAGGGGAGGTATTTAGAGATTAAGGCAGAGATATATGAAGGGGAGAGGTTATGGAGAGCCTTGGAGGTCGAGGTTGCTAGCTTGAACTGGATTCGCTGGGCAATGAGTAGCCAGTGAAGGGATCGGCAGAGGGGAGTAGCGAGGAGAGAGGTGAATCAGACAGGCAGCAGAGTTAAGGATGGTTTGGAGGGGAGCGAGGGTGCTAGCTGGGAGGCCACAGAGGAGGATGTTGCAGTAGATGTGTGCAAAGTGTAATGGTTTATATTCAGTAATGGTGTGGAGGTATTATTCAGTCACTATGTGGTCATAGTGTGGTGGTATTATTCAAAAACTATGTCGTGGGGATATGTGGTCATAGTGTGGTGGTATAATAGTCACTATCTGGTGGTTATATGTGGGCATGATGTGGCGGGATTTGGCCTTAGTGGAATTCTTGGTAATTTTAGCCTTGGGATTCTGGTTTTATGTAGCGGTGTTCTTTGGTAACTATATGACTATTATTTAGTGGTTTTATACTCAGGTACTTTGTGTTTTAGCTTTTTATATATTTTTATTTATTTAAAATGTATTATATGGGGAGGGGGAAATAAATCTTTGGTCCTTTTATGTTTGCCACTGGTGTCCTGCTGCAATTAGGAGAGGGAGACTCAGAAGCCCCAGCGCTCCATCTTGATTACAGGTTAGTGTGATGATGTCATCACATCAGTCTGCCCCTAAAATCAACTCCTCTGGTGGGTCTTATGCACCCCAGTCCGTCACTGGACTTAACAATGTGTCAGAATATATAGAGAAGGGACAACACTCCATGAAACATGCAGCTTGTTTGGAACCAGATTGTGATGGTGGAGTCCACTGCAGGGGTTTCCAACGCTGTTCTCTTCCAGCAGGATTGCAAGAGTAGAGGACTTCAGAAGCATAGATGTAGGTTATTACGGTTAACCGAAAACCCTGTGTGCCGAATCGGCGCAGGACATCCAATGGTTAATAAATAGTATTTTATTCAATAAAATTGAAGATACATTTTGTGTGTGAATACTTCATCAGGTTGAAACCGTAATACAGGCATCCTCAAACTGCGGCCCTCCAGCTGTTGGGAAACTACAACTCCCATCATTCCCACCGTTATAGATTATAAATGCATGATGGGAGTTGTAGTTTCCCAACAGCTGGAGGGCCGCAGTTTGAGGATGCCTGCCATAATAACCTACATTGGATGTGTATGCATGTGTGTATATGTATGTATACTGTATATATGTATATAATGTACTTCTTTATATACTTTGTTTGTAATTGTGTAAAAAAGACATTATGTTTCTGGGAACATTTCATAGAAAACAGACCTAAGTTGTCTATTGATGTTTTAAAAGTTGTTTTGCTTTGCATAAGATAATCTTTTGTGCTTCTAGATTTATTTGCAGGCCTTGCTTAGAAAAGTTCATTGCACTCAATGTTTCAGCCATTAACCAGTTGGTCAATCTTTAATAGAAGAGAAGGCACAGCAATATTTTTTAGAATGATGTTGCTTTACAGATATGCAATGCACTGCACATAATCCAGTCAGCAGAACCAACAGACACTGCTTGAAATGTAGCATTTTTTTACCGGCCTAGTGTATAATGAAAAGTTTTTTACATGTTTAAGCAGGCGTATTTTCCTGTTTTGTTTTTAGAACTTGCAGGATTTTGTTGCCATACTGAAGCTGAAGAAACCTGCATTCCAGGGTTTTGCAATAGTCATGTGCTAGATTGCACGTTATTGGCTCCAAACAAATAAATTAGGAACATGTTTCTTTTGTTTTGTTAACTTATTTATTATAAAGATGGTTGGGCTAATGGAAGGTTTATAATCATATCCTCCAGACTACCAGGAATAGAGAAGGTACCATCACTGACAAAAAGATGCTGCTTAGCTTCTGTCTTCTAGAAATGGGTTTCATTATTATTATTTACATTTATTCCCTTTTTCTAAGATATAACAGACATCTACACTTTCTTAGATTCTGCTTCAAAAGGTATGTAAAACATATGGGGGACATGTATGAAAACTGTCTTGGTCTAAGACTTTTCTTGTTGCCCATAGCAACCAATCAGGGTCCCCCTTTCATTTCTTCAGAGCACTATATAAAATGAAAGGAGAACACTGATTGGTTGCTATGGGCAACAAGAAAAGTATTAGTCCAAGACAGTGTTCATACATGTCCCCCATAGTGTTTATAGTACAATAGAGTAGTGTGCATACCGTAAATAGAATGTAGAAATACATCAAATAATATATAAGGAATAGGGGTGTAACTAGAATTCTTAAGGCCCCATAGCAAAATGAGATGGGCCCCACCACCTGATGACAAACTAAAACAGCAGCATAAGTAGCAATAATTAAAGGTTATAAATAATACCGCCATGTATCAGGAACCCTAATAGTAGTCCTGGAGAGCAGAAAGCCTCCAACTACCTGTTCCCTACAAAAAGGTACAACGTTCTTGTAGTTACACCCATGGGAATCAACATTTCATCCGAATAAGGGAAGGTAACCACGAGCAACCACTGTCAATAACCGTTACAAATGATGTGAAAGATGGGCTCACAAATTGTGTACATTAAAAGGGGAGTATTCAATTGGGAAAGAGATTCACTCTACCGCCTAGAAATGTGTTTCACTTATTTTCTATAGGCTTCCAAAATACATAGAAAGGTATATGTTATCCAGCAGTTTTACCTATTAAATTAAATGGTTTGTGTTTCTGTATAGTGTGTACATGTCAGATTTTTTAAATGAAAGATATAACATATGTTTCTAACAGCTTGTGTTGATTCTAGCACTTGCATTTTCAGCATACTGTCTGACCACCAGAAATTAAAACATTATTTAAGGAGGGAAAACATTCTGCTGCAGAATTTGCTCATAACGTCTATTAAACACAATGGGGCTCAGAATATATTTTTTCTATTATACACAAATTCTACACAGGATGGGGAAAACCAGCAATATCCATGAAATATTGTCCCGTTATTGCTCCAATGTTAGCTGTAACTGATATTTTGTGGCTAGTCAATGCTATGGCCAGTGGAACAGATTTCTGTAAATTGAATATTTTGCCAGGCTGCTGTTCATACGAAGCTATATGATGCATATACACAGTTGAGCCACATTATTATTACGGAAAACACAGAAAAGATGA
The DNA here is from genome assembly GCA_025379985.1 of Phyllomedusa bahiana. Classification (NCBI taxonomy): domain Eukaryota; kingdom Metazoa; phylum Chordata; class Amphibia; order Anura; family Hylidae; genus Phyllomedusa; species Phyllomedusa bahiana. The sequence goes on from JAODAL010012792.1 coordinate 20,642, forward strand.
AGTGCATGTGATAATTTGTGTATAATAAAATATAACTTTTACTTCACAATTTAAAATAAGGTGCGTATGCTCGGAATATCATAACCAGAACACACATACAAAAAACAAAGGTGCCATCAATAAGAGAGTACTTTCTCCCAGATGGATCCCAGGTGGTCCTTGCACCTATAGCATAAGCGGAGCTCCCGCCCCGAAAAGGGAGACCCCACAAGGATGCGAGGACCCACACTACACACTCCCCTCTTACCCTTACGCAGTTCTCATACAATGTCCCATGCAATGTCCCAACATGTTTCGACCCACCACGGTCTCCTCAGGGGACGAAAGAGTAATGTATGGGATAAAATGAAGCGGAGTCAAGGGATGACTGAAGAGTAGGTCATAGAGCGTATGGCTCCTAGTACCACCGGAAGGGGTATGGTGTGTTTTCCTTTTTGTTCGTGATGGAGTAATTACTCGATGTTATCTATGTAATCGGGTCTAGGTTTTTTTTTTTTTGTTTTTTTTCACATTATTATTACCACCAGCTAATATTCATATTAACCTCTGTGTACAGCATGGACAGCAGCTAGATGGGCTGGGAGTGACTCAATAAGGTCCTGGTAGGGTGTCACAGGTATCTGGAGCCAACTGCATCCCACAACTGCTGGAGGGTGTGTGGGAGGATCCATAGAACATAACAACCTAGATGGTCCCACTGAGGACAGGGTAGTACTAGGAAGTCTTGCTCATGGTCTTCGATTCACTGTTGAACATTTCTAGCCGTGTGAAATGTCACATTGCCTTAATGAAAGATCATGTCCACCCCAGTGAAGACAATCGGCATGTATGGATGTTTGTGATCTGCATGGACAGATTCATACCAAAATCAGTTGAAAGTGCCTTCTACAAGGATGGGTGGCCTAGAGAATGCCACAAAAACATTCCCCCATTCCTGTGAAAACCATCTCAGGGGTTAAACAGCCTGGATGAAAGCTAGCTCAATGCTGTTTGTTGCATTTGGAGCTTGGCTGTATATTAGGCTCGGTCTACACGGCAAAGGACAAAAAACTCACTGACAACCAAATCCTAAAGTTCAAAAAACTGAGTTTTGTTTCCAGTGGCTGTCAAAAGCTGCTGAAAAAAGCAACCGCTTTTTGGCGCTTTTTTCGATGCACTTTTTGGGCGTTTTTTTTTTTCTTTCAGAAATGCACAGCATTATAATTGCTGTGGATTTCTGCAAGAAAACTTGCCAAAAAAACTTTACATAGACTTCAGTAGTACATTTTCTGCCCTGCTCTGTTGTTTATTTCAACATCTTTAAAAAAAACATCAGCAGCAAAAACGAGCAGAAATTTTTTTTTCAGTGGAGACTACGGAACGTTTTTACTATTGATGTCTATGGGACTGGTTTTCAGTCATTTTTTTCAGCAGTTTTAGAAAATGAAAAATGCTGAAAAAATGACTGAAGAGGTTTGCAGTGGAGACATAGCCTTACAGATATCACCTGTTGTGGATGCTACAAATACAGTTTTAAGGCCTGCACCATCTGAGGGCCTTAAAAGTATGGCACTCTGGAGACTTGCCACCTTTACTGATTGGTGTGACATTCAAGAGGGTGCTGCTCTCTCCAATTATTTGCTCTGGTGCCCATACACATTACAGCTTAGCTGTGGTAGCCACATGCCTTGCTGCACCTTTACCTGCCATGGTTTCAGGTTGCAAGTATAGTGGTAGCACAGTAATCGCAGTAATCTTCATATGGTTACAGTGGCTTGGCTGCAGATTGTATAGTGATATGCCTATATGAGCCTATTTGTAATTGAACCTTTACAGGTAAGCACGTTTCTTTATATATTTTTTTTCTTTTGTTCTATCTGATGATACCAGTGATGCTGTCCCAAGAAACATGTTTGTAAGTTTTACAGTACCTATTAATTACAGCTCCAATTTTTCACTGGCAGATATTTTTGGTTTTTAGTACACCATGGATTTCTAACATAGTGTAGGCTCTGTACGCTCAAACGTACTGGTCACAAAATCCCCACTGTCGGTTACCATCATCTAACATTCATTGTGGTACTTGCCAATAATTGCTTAACAACACTTACTAGTCCTCCCTTCCTGTGCCTTGGAAAATTGGCTGACTCTGTGCCATACTGAATGGACAACATGCTCATTACTATAGCATTAATAAACAGACCTAGAACTGCCAGTTATAACACTACTCTGGCAGTTGGGAACATGACGGTGTTTTGCCTGGAGTTCTTGAAGACCCTGTTGTAGCTGGGCATCCTCCCAATCCCCTGGTAATTCATGCTATAAAACACAATGCATTTTCTTAATGGAAATGTGGCTGGATAGGGAACAGTAGCAAACCATCCTGTCTTTATAAAATATTTGGCTATAAATGTCAAAGAAACCATTTTCCTAAACTGTCGACCCTGTTGTCTTTGCCTCCTTTTATGGTGACAACTTAAAAGTGATGTTTTTACAAGATCTTGAACAGGCTCAATGACATTCAAAGCATGATCTGCATGAGTGACTTGCAGCTTTACCGATTCAAGAACTATAAAAATCTTCTCTTTCATGTCGGTCTTTTTCCTGTTTTTACTTTTCAAAATTAATGGATTGAAAAAAGTCAGTTCTTTGTTATTGTATCAGTTGGACACCATGTTTGATCGGTTGATCAAGCCGTTGGTGCCAGTATGTGATGAGCTGAGAGATGGAGCTGGAGGACACTACTAGAGATGTGCAGTAGGGCGGACAGCCAGCTCCCTGTCACATACACACCATATTGTGGAGTAAACGTGTGTGTATAGACACATACACACACATAGAAAAACAGTAGGAGCTGTTGTTGATAGTACTGACATGTTACTGAGTGGATTGTAATGACAGGAGTTGTGGGTTGAGGTCTTAATGGTATGGCCAAAGAGCCTGGGTGGGATAGGTCGCCTCGGTAGTCCAGCCCTGGTTTTGCCAGCCACATAAAAGGCAGCTGGTTCAGGCCAGTAGGGGTATGGTCCTTAACCTGAAGCCAGAAGGCGATTACTGGTACTGCTGTAAGCTGCGTAAACTCATATGATCTGCTGCACCTAATCTGGTGCAATCTTTACCTTGTGTATGTGTTTGTGTGTGTGTGTGTATATATATATATATATATATATATTATATATATATATATATATATATTAGTATATATATATATATATATATATATATATATATATATATATTATATATATATATATATACAGGTTTTACAGTCAGAAAAACTTAAAGGTTTTATTGTTTCAAAAGCAGCTTGCTTCAGCATTGAAATAAGTGCAACAAAGTAACAAGTCCTTTCTTCAGACTCCTATAGAATGGAAAAAATAAGGCTATGTGTCTACACAGCACTGGATTCTCGTCGGCCTTTCGCTTGTACCTAGTGCTCTGTAGACCTCAATAGAAAATCCGTGCTGTAGTCTACATAGCACAGGTTTTCTATTGAAGCCGTGGGCCGTCCGACTGAAGATAGTCCATATTCTATCTTCTGCCTGATACCCATCAGATTCTCGTGAAGTCCATGTACTGGGCCGCCGGGAGTCCAAAATCCAACCATGTTTTTTTTTTCACAAAAAAAGTGCAAAAAACAACAGTGCAGTGAAGGTTTTCTGACAGTGTATTAACTTTGTTGTGGGAACATAGCCTTAAATACATTTCATTAAATACATGATTGCAGGTATTCAGATGTATATAATGGGGTGGAACAGAAAAGCATAGCTTTCACGCTTTCTTTGTAGGACAAAACAGTATCCAGTCCTATAAAGTAAGTTTGTGCAGCCAAAAGCAACGCAAATAATAATAGTGTTGACACCTATAGCTACATAGCTGCATCTGCCGTAAATCCGATGAAAAACCCGTGCTATGTAGACATAGCCTAAGTACTTGATACACTAGCGATTTTGCAAGTTTTCCCACCGAAAAGAGGGGTCTGTAATTTTTACACCAACTGTGAGAGACCTGAATCTAAAAAAAGAAATCCAGATAATCACATTGTATGATTTTTAAATAATGAATTTGCATTTTATTGCATGAAATAAGTATTTGATACAATAGAAAAGCAGAACTTAATATTTGGTAAAGAAACCTTTGTTTGCAATTATAAAGGTCAGAAGTTTCCTGCATTTCTTGACCAAGTGTGCACACACTGCAACAGGGATTTTGGCCCACTCTTCCATACAGATCTTCTCCAGGTCTTTCAGGTTTCAGGGCTGTCTCTGGGCTACATTGAGTTTTCGCTCCCTTCAAAGATTTTTGATTGAGTCCAGGTCTGGGGACTGGCTAGGCCACTCCAGGACTTTGAAATGCTCCTTATGGAGCCACTCCTCAGGTGCACTGGCTGTGTGTTTCAGGCCATTGTCCTGCTGGAAGACCCAGCCATGAACCATCTTCAAGACTCTTACTGATGAAAGGAAGTTGTTTGACAAAATCTCTCGATTGATGACCCAATACATCATTCTTAAAATACGGTGCAATTTCCTGTCCCCTTTTCACAAAAGCACCCCCAAAGTATGATGTCCCCCCCTACTTCATGGTTGGGATGGTGTTCTTAGTGTTGTACTCATCTTTATACTTCCTCCAAAAACAGTGGGTGGAATTATTGCCAAAAAGTTCTATTTTGGTCTCATCTGACCACATGACCTTCTCCCAAGCCTCCTCATTCAGATGGTCGTTGGCAAACTTCATATGGGCCTGGACATGTACTGGCGTGAGCAGAGGGACCTTGCATGCCCTGCAGGATTTTAATCAATGATGCCGTAGTGTGTTACTAACTGTAATCTTTGCGACTATTGTCCCAGCAGTATTCAGATAATTGACCAGGTCCTCCCGTGTTGTTCTGGGCTGATCTTCTCAGAATCATCCTTACCCCACAAGGTGAGATCTTGCATGGAGACCCTGACCCAGGAAAATTGACAGTCATCTTGTGTTTCTTCCAGTTGTTGCCTTCTAATAAAGCTACTTTCCTATTGTCTTGGTGGAAAGGTCCGCGCCAGCGGGGCTCTGCACTTCACCCTAGTAAGCCTGAGGCCTTAAGCCTAGCAGGGGTCGGCCCCTAGGGCTGACGTAGGCGGAACTATGACATCATATCATTGTGCCACCTACATCGAGCTTCAGAGTATGAAGCAGGCCTGCTACTCATCGTGTTGGGGGAATGGGAGAGAGGTGAATTTTTTTTCTTTCTTTCTTTCTTCAAGTAATGGGGCAGGCCTACTACCTACCTACCTGGGGTCCTCTATCAACTACCTACCTGTGGCCTACTATCACCTACCTACCTGGGGGCCACCTACAACCTAACTAGCTGGGGATTAACTACTGCTGGCCCTTCTATTACCTTCCTAACTATGGCCTATCTACTTTGTGCCAGTCTACCTACCTGTAGCCAATATACCTAACTATGGCCTACTACCTACCTGGGGCCAATCTACATAACTATGGCCTACCTACCTTGGACCTACCAATCTTTCTACCTACCTGAGGCCTACCACTCTACCTACCTAAGGCCTATAAACCTATCTAACAGGGTTCTACCTATCTACCTTGTGCCTATCTACCTGGGGCCTTTCCCGTTTACTTGTCTACCTAGGGCCTTGCCTGCCTACCCACCTGAAGCCCTTACCTACCTGGTAATATGAATCTGAGGGGAACAGACCATAGCACAATCTCCAGGGGATTAGTCCTGTGTTCCTCACCCCCCGTCTAGAAGACTTTGCCTCTAAGCTATGGCCTGTACCTGCTCTCCCACCCCTGGGAAGTTTGTGCAGAGGTGGGAATAGGTATAGAGGTGTTGGGAGAATTCATTGTGGCGGTCTAGAACCAGATGCAGAAGAAAAGGGAAAGTGAACAACTCGTCAGAGAAACAGTCACCTGTGAGTAACAAGATGTAACTGCACAGTCATCACTTATATGTCTACAAAGCCTGTATACACTGGCATTTAGAGCTATACGGTCACTGTTTGGAGGTAACATACAGTCTGCAGAGCCTGTGTACACTGGTAACTTCCACTATATGGGGGTAATAAACAGTCACCAGAGTCTGTGTGTAATTTTGCTCTTTGTCTACTGATTTTATCTCAGTTATAGTATAGGGTTATTATTCAGTCACTATGAGGTAGTAATTTGTGGTCCTGTTCTTATGTAGTAGCGTTATTAGTAATGTTGGTCTTGGTATTGTGGATTTGTTTTGTAGTAGTATGATGGTGATTTGTGTGGTGCGGTATTTGCTTCTTATATTATTTAGTAACTGTATGACTATAAGTTAGAGGTATCGGTAAATGTTGTGGTCAGGAGAGGTGCTGGCAGGGGCAGGACGATCCTCATTCAAAAGTTTACAATGGGGCCCAGCCTTCTCTAGTTACGCTCTTCACCAGAATTCTTGCTGGTTGGCAGGTGTTAAATACTTAATTTGCATTTTATTGCATGAAGTAATTATTTAAAAATCATACAATGTGGGTTTCTGGATTTTCTTTTTTTTAAGATTCTGCCTCTCGTAGTTGAAGTGTATCTACGATAAGAAGAAAAAAAAAATGTGAAAAAAAAAAAATATATATATTATATTATACACACACGTACATATAGCTCTGCACATACATACATATGTGTATATATTTGTATATACAATCACGTAAATATACATACTGAGGAATGAAAAATGGGGAGGGATATCATGAAATAACTGAATGATTATGAGTTTGACGGCCATCATGCTGAACTTCATGGCCCTAAGTTGAGGACTAGTATTCTTGTAATTGTTGCAAAAGATTCACTTTAGAGACTTTATAGTACAGTATCTGTCTATATATTGATTTTTTCCTGTAGTGTTTGTGACTTTTTGTTATATATACTGTTTTTTGTTGCTTCTTCTGACATAGCCAAAGATGATACATAAACTAACTATGCTTTTAGCCATCACGGGAGTATGAATACCAGTCATTTGTCATGGGGTGTCCATAAGCAGAACAAGCACAGTCATTGTCTGAACTTTTGCTCTTTGAAAAGTAAATGAAAGCTTTTGATTTAAAAAAAAATCCAAATGTTCGAAGGTTCCCTGACCTTGGAGCTGACAGAGGGCTACAATCTGTAGCAATCAGCGAAAAGTTCATATCAGGCCAGTGCTTGGTTTTTTTGTTTTTTTTTTACCAGAGAGGTTTAATATTAGTCCATCTTAACAGATGCGAAAAACTAGTGTTTTTAATAATTCACTGTAAAATTTGATGATTGTAGTATTTTGTGTTTAGTAACTATTATGTGATTTTAAGAACAACTTCTGTGTTCCTATGTGATCTTTCTTAGATAACGGGGAACCCCATGTGAGTTGCTTTCTCTCCATTATTTTCTGTTGAAACTATTTGTTAGTCACAAATTGTAATTTTTGAAGGAGTACAGCTAGTACGTGAGATAGATGTTGACCAAATGTTCAGTTGTCTAAGCGCGATCTCTTACCACGCCCTCATAACATGTGCATTGACCAGTACTGAGAGAGGCTGCTGCCAGATATCTTTTGATATCACTTATCTCCTAGCGCAAAGGATTTGGCATGTTTAAATCCACATGGGGAAATTGTTGGGCTGCCCTCATACACATTATATCATCAGCTAATTCTAAAAGGTTCAGTTTACATCTGTGTATTACATATGCCAAGCCTGACTGTTGCCTAAACATTCAGCTAGCCTCCCCTCTTTGTCTAAAGTTAAAGCCTCAAGGCACTTCTAATCCCGACCCTGTCAATATGATGGACATTACACCATAAAACACTGTAGAATGACCTTCCTCTAACATTAGCTGCAAAAAAAGTTGCTTGAGCAGCTCTACCCAGTGCTGGGCTTAAATTCCTTGGGCCCAACAGGGGAAATTACATTGATGACACACTTTACATCTATATACTATACCTCAATTTTTAATTATGTTACATCATAAATATTGTTGTAATCATTTAACCCATAGGACACTCTATTAGTAAGGTAACTAGGTTCATTTGGAAATCAGCCCACAAGAAATAGACTCTAGTGGCAAGAAATGGGTTTCAAAGTCGGTTACAGATGGCAATCGTCTCTTACTAGGCCTTTAGATACCATCATGCTTTATTGCCTGAATTTACTTTAAGGGGTTGTCTCACTACAAAGAATAGGTTTCAGAATGTAGGGAACACTAAATGAAGATGTTTTCCAAATATATTGCTTTGTTCATCTTTTTTTTTTTTTTAAGTTGCTACAAGTGATTTTATTACCTTCTGAGGATTTTCTAGCTTCCCAAGTGATGGACCTGTGTACTTCTCCCCCCCCCCCTGTTGTTTTGTTCTGATAGCAGGGAGGGATGTCATCACACAGGTCAGGGCAGTGTGAGAGCTTGTGTGTTATCTGATCTTTCAGACAAAAGGCAGTAATTACTCTACTGTTTACATTAGCTCAGAAGCTTCTTTGGACCTCAGAGAAGGTAATTTATTTAATCTAGACTAATAAACAGAAAAGTCTGAATACATGGAGCTCATATGCTAATTATAGACAGCTTGACCAGGAAGTGACAGAGCAAAGCATCATTATTTCATTCATTCATTCATCCTCTGAAACTTTGAGATGAGGCAACCCCTTTAAGGATCTTTAGGTTCTCTATGGGGACAGTTTGACCCTAGCTACATCTTAAAGCCATAGTTATCCACAATTCTGTCATTACAATGTCACTAGGTCCTACCTGCAGGAGTCATCAAAAGACCCAACACACTGAGACAACAAATAAAGTTACAATAGGTATTGAGAAAGGGATGTTAGTATAAATTTTCACAAATTTCCAGTTAAATAAAAAGTATTTGTAGATATCTCAAAACCCGTCCATTACATTACAGACGGAGACGGTCCATTACATTACAAAGCCATCAGAGAGAGAGCATAAGAAAATAGAGCAGACAGTCCAGCACTATTATTTGGCAATAAGAATTAAGCTGATTTTTTTTTAAAGTAATATATAAATAATGAAGACATTTATTTGGGGGGGGGGGGGAACAACCCTTTTTTGCACAGAAAAATTCTTTCTTGAGTTTTAAAACCCTTTTCGGGACATTATTACACAGTGTTCAGCAAGACAATTGTAAAAACTTTTTTTAAATTACTTTTTTTACTGATTTTAAAAAATTAAATTTTGGCTAATCCTAAAAAACAGTTTGGCCCCCCTGGTTACTGTGGGAATGAAATTAAATCTATTGCTAAAAAATTTTGGGGAGCCGATTTTTTGTTTTTCCCACTGGTGTTAGGAAGAACGCAATGGCTCTAGAGGGAAAATTTTTTGAAAACACGGGCCCTTTTTTCTTCACATCCCTTTTTCATCTAAATTTACAGAACTGGAAGGAAATTTTTTGCAGTCGCTAAGAAAGTTTTGGGCCCCACATCTGTTTAAAACCATTTTTCCCCCGGGTTTGGGAAACAAAGTAAAAATAGGTTTTGGCCAACTCTTTAAATTGGGAATTTAGGGGAAAGATTGGAGGTTTCTAGGGAATTGTTTTTTAGGAAGCACAAATCCCACAGGGTTTTAAAAGCCTCTTTAAACCACTGCAAAAAATTTTCCTTTTTAAATTTTCCCAAATTTTGTGCATAAAGAGTGGAGGAATTCAGCTTTGTGCATATTAGATGTTAAAACTGAAATGCTTTCTAGTAAACCCCAGGGGGAGAAATGTATAGGAAAAATGAATGCATCTGCTAAAAAAAAAATTTTCCCTTTTAAATAACCAGATAAAACCCATTCTCCCTTTGAAGTTAAATTTAAAAAAATTGAGGAGCACAGCGAATACACGGGCCCTTTTATTTTTTAAACTGTACACCGTCATCTAACTATTTTAACCTTGCTTAAAGGGGAAAAAACCGGGGAATTTTCCCAAATCATCTTATTGCTTTTCAAATTTTCCCTTTCAAAGCTTGAAGTACCCCCACCCTTTTAAAGGGAAGATAAGCTGCTTCTGTTGACTTCTATCTTTCCCGGGGGAAGTTCGGGAGCATTATTTAAGAATAATTTCTGAGTATGTGAAAGCCTACAACCTTGATGTATGTATTAATAGTTATTACTTTATTCTGAACTGTTCTGTCCCATTGGTCTGAAAATTGAACATGTTTACTTAGAACTTCTGTTTAGATAATGGACATAAGTGCGTTATTTGTAGCATTTAAAGGGTTTCCCACTATTGACCTTTACCACTTATCCATAGATTGGGGTTTGAAAAAATGTTTGTTTTTAAAAGGGGGTCTTGACTGCTGAACCTTAAACGGGTAAAGAAAAACAGAAGAACCTATTTATACTCATGTAGAAAGCCACCTGAGCTACATACTACTGTTTCCCACATCCTGCTGTCCACTTCCAAGGTTCATCAATGTCTGATTCTTCACAGATTTTTTTTTCTGGCATCACAAAAAGGCACGGTGATAGCCAGACAGTCTTTCCTGCAGGGCACATAACCAGGTTGCTGCCCTCAACTTGTATTAATATACTCTGAAAGGAAGCTTTTTTATTGGGCACCCTGGGAACCAAGGAAAAGTCCCACCCTTAGCTGTACCCTGTACAAAAGGGAAAATCCCCCCCCCAAATTTATAACCCCAAAATTTTAATGCAAGACTAGTTACAATTAGTTGTTGGTGAGCACTTACGAGCCTGTGAATGGTCAAATTGTGATTTGCATTTGTACTTTCTCTTCGAACAACGTTGTGTCACCAGGTCCTACATGCAGGAGTCCTCAAAAGACCCAACACACTGAAACCGCTATAATATGGTTTGGTTTTTAGAAAGAATTTCTTTTGGGGCAGCCGAGGGACAGCATTTCCTTTTCCCAATGCAGTCTCCCTTTGCCCTGTAAAGCTACATGATCCTTTACAGTGCTTTGTCTATCTTGGTCCCTCCCAGCCTTTATCACCATTTACACCCCTGTTTCCTCCCTGGTGGTGAAATGTGTGGCATCAAAGACTGCCCTGATGATGCCACACCCCTATTGTCACCCGATCTATAGGACTCTATGCACAGCTATTTCCTGTGTGTCCAGACACACAGAACTTCTTAGCTTTCGTCATAAAAAGCTGAAAAAAACCCGCAAAACTCAAAGAAAAAAATTTAATTTATTAAAAGAATGCCTAACTTTAGAAGAGGTTTTTTTTAGAAATATTTTTTCCCCCTGGGCAACCCCTTTAAGGTAACCCCCCTACAAAGAAAAGCATTTAAAATTTTTCCCAAAAAAAAAACCAAAAAAAAAAAAAAAATAGCTCCTTTTTTTTTCACCTTGTTTTCAAACCCCTCTACTAGTTTATGGCGTAAAAGCCCCCACTTTTTGGGAAAGGGGAGCTGCATTTTAAAAATTTTAAGCATATTTCACTGGGCTGAAATGAATTATTTTCAGTTGGGGAGGAGGGAAAATTTTTAAAAAACATTTAGCGGAAAAGAAAAAATTTTTGCGTGTTGGGGTCAAATTAGGGAAAAGTAAATTTTTTGCAAGCTGAGGCATATTTTCCCTGAGCCATACAGAAAATAAGCGGTTCCCGGGCATTTTTGGGAGCCATTTTTCTGGGGGCCCAAAAACCTATCAACAAAGGGACTGCAAATAAAATAGTGATATTTGAGAGTTTTGGGATTCTTGTTTTTGTTTTTTTCTAACTGGCCTCTTATTGAGAATCTTCTGCACAGAGCAGAGCTTTGGCACCAGCCAGAAGTATTTGTTCCATAAAATAATCATGTAAAGTTAACAGACATTTCAAATGGTCACATACTTGCCAACCCCTCTCAAGGAAAATGCTGAAAGATGCCACACCTGGCTATAGAGTTGAATACAGTGTTGTATCAGAATTCTAGGAAAGCCTGGCGCACAAAACGTTTTATGGGCTCAATGGATAGAAATTGTTTCTTTCAACCCAACTATGAGGTCTGTTGTAGGGTTGGGCTGCATTTCAGTTTCTGCTCCAAGACTTGGATCTAGATTCATTTTTTTCCTCCCTGCTGTTATAGCCGCTCAGCACAGCTGGACTTGAGCTCTCTTGGGTAATTTGAAGCTGGGTTAGGCAACTTTCATTCTTGTGAAGTTTACTGTACTATTACTCTCATGCATCCCACTTAGAAGCTGATTCTTGAATCCAGTTCTTTAAACCACAAGTCCCTCACCATAACAATTGACAGTTTTCATCTAGACTAGAGAATACTTGCATCCAGAAGTGTGTACCTGGATGTATTTCAGGTGTAAATACAGCATTAGGCTAATTTCACACAACTATAATATGGTTTAGTTTTAGGGTTTGTAATTCTTCATGACCGATCGAAGATTAACATATTGTCCTAAAGCGATCTAAGTTTGCTTCTATAGATCTGCCAGGGGTCCTGTTTTTGTAACCTTAACACAGACCGTAAAACATTTCTCCATTGTGAAACTGGCCTCAGGTCTAATAATAATTTAGGGCTCCTATCATGTATCTTGTTAAAATGCATTTCAGGCCCAGTAAACAGTTTTTGAAAGCATCAAATAAAAACCCTTTTTGTTTATGTACTGCTATGTGGGAGACATTTCTTTGACCCCCTTTGTCTGTCTCTCTGGAGCAACTAATGCTGGTGTTTCTTGACCATGTAATGAACATGATAAATACTAACACAAGGCCTAGTTTTGCAGTCCCTTCTCAGACATTTATGCCTCAAATTTGTGATTGGTATAGTTCCCACCAATGCGACCGTCACCCATCTGGCCACAAAAAGTCACCGTGCAGTGAAGAGAGAGGGTAATGCTTGCACAGTATTCTCTATTCTATAGGAGTTCCAAGTACAGCTGAGTGCTGTGGTCCACTATTCTCGGAACTGCCACTGAAATGAATGGACAGTGTTCTGCAAGCGAGACCTCCTCTGCATTCTCTACAGAGACCCTTGGAGGCCTGTTCTCAAGATCGATGAAGGTCCTGGACTTGACAAGTTTGGAATATCCACAATATACAAAAATTTCTGAATGGGACACCCCAGTTTTCATTTTTACAATTTATTTGGACTGCAGAAAGGGGTTGAAACCCTCACCACCCTCAAAAACATATTGGCTATCATTTTTTTCTGTTTTCTTCCGTACAAATTACATAGATTAGTGATGCAAAGTGCACTCTGGTATTCACCCAAAAAAGTATTATTTCTAAGGGACAATACATTCTTACACATAGGGTAAAGGGAACCTTTAATGAATGCCTTTTGCACATACAAAAAAGTTGAAAACACCTCCATGTTCGGCAGTTCAGAAGTGCCCTGAACTTGGACATGGTGCATAAGCCATTAAAGTGCAAGTAGGTAGGGATATGATTATATGAGGGCTGTCTGCTGATCCCTACAGACATTTCTGAAGTTAACACTCTTTATGTTTATTTTGTTATAACATTAGACCGTACTTGGACAATGATAAATGTCTATAGGTTCACAGTTTAGTTTCCCACAACTAAAGGAAGCCATTTTCTCTGTGTGATGTAATTGTTATGATCTGTCATCTTTAAGCATGTCCAGTACAAATGACTTCAGCCAAACACCAGATAACTATGGAAGCATATAGGTCTACAAATATTATTCCATGTAAAATATACATGATATTTTGTACATAATCCAGGGTTAAGAGAAATTCATGTCAGATGAACTTCAACACTTCACAGTGAACAGTTCTTTTTTCCCCCATTTACATCATTACATCATTCCGAACCCAATCAGTTCTATTCCTTGCACTTAACCTATGGGGAATTCATTTTTGTATATGTTCTTAATTAAATTTGTTATTCCAAAGTGCTATGTCTTGAAGAAAAAGGACCTACATTGAGTGGTCCTTTTTCTTCCAATTAAATAGTCATCTAGCAGGAACATGTAACCCAATTACAGTAACTCATAAGGGAAATTTTCCAAAGTAGTATTGCTTAATTTTTTTACTACTGTATTTTCGGACAATAAAGGCGCACCGGACTATAAGGCGCATTAACATTGAGCGCTTTAACATTGAGCCCGTTCATATATAAGGCGCACCGGACTATAACGCGCAACCGGACTATAAGGCGCTGCGCATTAAATGAAACAAAGTTCAGAGCGAAAGCCAAACTTTATTCAACACTTTCACAATAACTCTCAACTTGTAAAGTTGTAACAAAAATCAATACACTTACATTATTTTCATTTTCATTCATCCCCCACAAATCCATCAAATTCTTCATCTTAAAGTGTCAAGTTAAACAGTTGCACGATTCTTCATCCAGCATTCTCGGGTCCCCTCATCCATTATCTGAGTCAGTCTCGTTCGCTGCTTAGCTCTTCAGTGATGATTCCAAAGCCTTCTTGAAAGCTCGGATGATACTGGAGGCTGATACCTTCTCCCAGGCACCACGATCCACTTGCACAAAGTGGCATAACTGGCACGGCGTTGCCTCCCTGTTTTGGTGAATGTGTGTCACCTTCTGTCATCCAATTCCCCATGCAGCTCGCAATTTAACCTTAAATGCCCTGTTAAACCCCAATATCTAGCGGCTGGAGCTTTTTGGGTTTAATCCACCCGAATGACAGCAAGCATGAATTTGTTTTCTTCACTTGGGCTTTGACAGTAACCGTCAAATGGGCACGCATGGAGTCACAGACCAAAAGGGATGGGGATTGGTGAAAAAATCCATCCGGTCTTTTTACATAGACCTCCCTCAGCCACTCACTCATCTTCTCCTCGTCCATCCAGCCCTTTGGGTTAGCCTTGATGATGACACCAGCTGGAAACTGTTTTTTTGGGCAAAGCCCTCCTCTTAAAAATGACCATGGTGGTAGTTTCTGGCCATTAGCCTGACAGGCAAGAACCACAGTGAAAGAGGACTTCTCATGTCCTGTGTAGTATAAGACCGTACTGGCCCCCTGTTTTTTCTCAACAGTACGTTGTACAGGGATATCAAAAGTGAGGGGGACCTCATCCATGTTAGTGATGTGTTCTGGCTGAATTTCTTTTTCACTTATCTTGGCTCTGCAGTAGGTGCGGAAAATGGCCAGCTTCTCTTCATATCCTTTGGCAGCTGCTGGCAGACAGTATTTCTGGTGGGGAAAGGGAGAGATTCCCGCCTTTCATGAAACGAAAGCACCATGAAGGACCACCTTGAAAGTCCTTGATCTCCATTTTCGCGTGCTAATGCTGTGGCTTTGAGTCTAATAGAGACAGTGAGACGCTTCTAGCTGCGCTTCTGTGTTCAATAACCCACAGTTATAGTTTGTGCTCCAGATGTGGCCACCTTGCTTTGTTTCCTCTGAAACTCAGTTTGGCTTCTTTACCTGGCGCAGGGCATCTTCTTGTTTCCTCCACTTACGCACCATAGATTCATTAATTTTTGAATTCTCGGGCAGCTGCTCTATTTCCATGCTCTACTGCATGAAATTATAGCTTTAAGCTTTAAAAACAGCATCATAAGCATGTCTCTTAACAGGAGGCATTTTTCGGGGAGTGGGTATAAAAAAATGTACATACGGTATTGAAAAGCACAACAATGTTTGAAACACAGATATTCTGCACACAGAGCCCGTAGTATCACCGCAAATAGTCACGCTTCTGCTATGGTAGCCGTACAGGCCATTCTTCCCTTTTTTCATGGGCCGTATTGCCGCCGCGGATTGCAGCTGCAATACGGGCCCGGGTTTACAATGGCCTGCCACTTATTGTGCCTTATTTCGCGACGGAATCACCCGCTGTAAGAATGGGTTGTAAATCCGGCGCGAAAACGCGCCAGTGGCACTTATTTGCAACTGATTTGCAACTGGGTTTGTAACTGATTTCGGACGTATTTACTATTGTAAATCAGTTGTAAATCAGTTTTCAAATCAGTTCCAAATCAGTGGTCACTAAATTAGCTGTAAATACGTTCTGAACAAAGACTGAAAACTGAAAACTGAAAGTGAAGAATTGATTCATATATAAGGCGCACCGGACTATAAGGCGCACTTTCGATTTCTGAGAAAATCTTAGGCTTTTATGTGCGCCTTATAGTCCGAAAAATACGGTAATATTCTTGTAAGCATTCGAATGTAACTGATTACAAATGAAATGATCAAAACTATTCTTTTTTCATACCTTTTTCTTCCATTAATCAGTGGCAGCGTACGGAGTCATAACTTACGAACAATGTCAGTAATTATAACTATCCCTGAAGCATGTAAGTATCATGGATAGCCATCCTTACATTACACCAGTGGTCTGCAAACTGTGGCTCTCCAGCTGTTGGGAAACTACAACTCCCATCATGCCCAGAGATATAGATTATAAAAAAGCATGATGGGAGTTGTAGTTTCCCAGCAGCTGGAGAGCCGCACTTTGCAGACCACTGCATTACACGGACAGCCTATTGATTTGTGTAACGTTTCATTTCATCTGTGATAATGCTGTTGGGTAACTAAACACTAGTTGTAAGCAGGATATCATTCAATCACCCTTTATTTTTCTTGGGACGATTCAAAATTAGTCAACCCCATGCATCAGCTGCTGCTGTTGTTGGGAAAGCAAATGCATACAGTATGCAACAAGACATATTTACAATAATTACTATAATCTGATCATTATGGCCATTGATTGCTAAAAATATTAGAATATTGGGTGACTGGTGCTGAGTATCCCACCCTTAGGTATAGTCTGTGCATGCCCTGTTGATGAATATGATGAGGACTTAGTTGTTGATGGTCCTTGTGATATTAAATGAGTCACGCAAAGAGACGCTCTGTAATTCTGTCTACCTTTCCAGACACAACTGAACTCGAAAAAGTAGTGCACTGGCTTTATCAATATGTTTGTTAATATATTTACACAAGGAAACATTAGTAAATCTAGCTTCTAAATTGAAAAAAGAAAATGAGCAAAAAAACCCTTTTGGATGACCTTAATCAGGAAATGTACACTTAAAGCAAATCTGTCAGTTGGTGTATGCTGCCCTGTCTGATTATAGAATATGACAGAGGGTGAGAAGCTGAGCTCTTTGATCTATAGGGTTTTATGATTTGAAGCAGGATTTTTAAATATAAAGCTGAATAGATCATAAAATAATAAGGGAACATACTGCTGATCACATACAGTGATTGACTTTTAGCTCTGTACACACACTGATACAGGGAAAGCTATCAATCACTGTGTATGGGAGGGGTTAGCATGACTTCCACTGTTTCTTAACCAGTTGCTAACCGGGCCCCTTAACCCCCTTCCTGACCAGGCACATTTTTCTTTAATGCATGTGGGTTTGAACATTATGATGCTTTCTTACACTTGGTTTTTCTACTATTTTTTTCACCTTCTATCTGTGACATGTTAGGCTTTAGATTACAATTTTTACTCTTTATTACTTATTTGCTAATTATTACTTTTTAAATATTCAAATTTTTTTTTTTTACAAAAATGGTGGCTCCAAAATAAGTTTTGGAATTGTCACTTTTCCATAATGGATGTTCATATATAGGCTCAGCTTTTCTCCCCTATCATATAACCCTATATATCACAGAGCTCAGCTTCTCTCCTCTATCATATAACCCTATATATCACAGAGCTCAGCTCCTCTCCCTCTATCTCATAACCCTATATGATATAAGATGGTGTGTTGATTTAGTCCTGTAGCTCCAGACAGGATTGAAAGACAAGAAAGAGACAAGCGCACAAATAGTGTGATAGGTTTAACAAGCGATCACAAATGCTTCTTAGAAATGCTCACCTGAGCTCCTTGTACATGAGATGGTACAACAGCACATGATGATGTAGTCACAAGTCCTGCAGCTCGTATCTCCAAAATCAACTCTTGCACTACACACTTGGAGCAAGAGGAGTATATGGTTGCATCAAAAACTGCTAGTTGCAGAAATATAGAGGAGATGGTTTATAGCGCTGGACTCTTCAATTGGATGATATGTAGAACTCGGCAAAAAGAGGTTCTTTCTTTAGAAAATTAAAAACCAATTTATTGCTTAAAAGAACAATATTAAAATAAGGCCTCTATGCGTTTCACATGCATCATCGCATGCTTCATCAGGAGTGTATCAGAATGCAATAGTGTCACCCAGTATATAGTCAACAGCTAATCAAGCTCCACCCATTCTATTCACTTTAACCCTCACAATCCCATTCAACATGGGGGGGGGAAGGGGGATTGTGAGGGCTAAAGTGAATAGAATGGGTGGAGCTTGATTAGTTGTTGACTATATACTAGGTGACACTATTGCATTCTGATACACTCCTGATGAAGCATGTGATGATGCATGTGAAACGCGTAGAGGCCTTATTTTAATATTGTTCTTTTAAGCAATAAATTGGTTTTTAATTTTCTAAAGAAAGAACCTCTTTTTGCCGAGTTCTACATATCATCCAATTGAAGAGTCCAACGCTATAAACCATCTCCTCTATATTTCTGCAACTAGCAGTTTTTGATGCAACCATATAACACTATATATCACAGAGCTCCGCTTCTCTTCTCCATCATGGAACCCTATATATCACAGAGCTCAGCTTCTCTCCTCTATCATATAACCCTATAAATCAGAAAGCTCAGCTTCTCCTCTCCATCATATAACCCTATATATCACAGAGCTCAGCTTCTCTCCTCTATAACATCCTGCTCTCAGATAGGGCAACATAAACCACCTGACAGGTTTGTTTTATGTCCTCAGGTTGAAATGCAGAAGGAGAATATTAGATGTTTAAATTCTTTGTGTATTTTTACCTGACAATGGAACAAAGTAGATTCTGCTTTGCTCATTATGATTATTACCTCATTCAGTCTGTTCACATCTATGCCAAGAAACGTGAAGGGAGTTAAATGGACATTCCTGAACCAGCAACACATTTGCCAGCACCGGAGAGCCAAACTTAGTACATGGGCGTTTGCCAAACCCATTAAATCTAAAATATTTTTATATGTTAATTATTTAGATCTTATTAAAGTATAAGTGTAGTTTTTCATAAGGTAGCACTCTCTATTCGATAACATCTTGATTTGCCATTGACTGTATAGGCTGGTGTGCACTGAGAATTTTTTTTAAAAAGGCTTGCCTGCTTTGGACCATCCTTTTCATGCAAAAGGTTCCCCAATGGTATGGTGATTACAGGGAACCCAGCAATCACCTGTAATCTGTAGGGACACCTAGCAGCAAATGTTAAGTTTCCCTACAGCACTACTAGAGGCCAAATGAAGTATTACATGTTGTCCTTTGGAAACTATGAGCTGTTTGTGTAATGGATCAGTATATGGAGTCCTCCAAAGAAGGAGATCTTCTTCTTAGTAACTCCCCACTCCCCTTTTTGGTTAAATATTCGAGATCATGAATGATAAAATCTTTACTCAGAATGCATTTACAGAGAATTTCTAAACAGTATTTGTTGAAAACTCATGTAGGCCTGATTGGGGATTCTGGAAACATTGTGCAGTATTCTAATGTCAAATAAAGCTCCGAAAATCATTTCACCTGATTTTTCAATCACAAATATGGCTCTAAGGTTTGTTGTGTTCCACATGTTTCATTTTAACTTGAAATGTATTAAATCAAGCTGCAAAGATTCATGCAACCAAAGGTTTGCTGATATTATTTCATTAACCCTATCGTGTATAGTTGTTATCTTGTCTGTTATCCATCAACAGCCAGTGAATTAAATGACCCTGTAAAAATAACGTTAACGGAGTGCGTCATTGCTTCTACAGCCTGGTCAAGGTTAGTAGAGGCCTATGCCAAAATCAAGTGATGTGGCTGAGGGTATATTCACACATGGTAGATTTGTAGCAGAAATATCTTTAACTGTTTGGGAAAGTTCACACGGCTTTTGGGGCGCACTTCGCCACGTATTTCGCAGCGTACTGCGCTCTAATACGAGTGAAATGCGCCCCAATCATTACAGTAATCCACAGTTCTCATATGGAACTATGGATTACGCCTCCTCTCTCCGCTCGTACAATGCGTGCGGGGAGATAATTGACATGTCATTTATTCGCGGCGCTTTCGCTACGAGTAATGCATGTCTATGAGGCCGGCGGGGTACCGGCCCCCCTGCGTCGCGTGGATACGCGCCGATCAACGCCGATCAACGCAACTCCCGAAGACCCGGCGTAATTGCGGGGCCTACTGTACGCCCTGCAATTAAGCCGTGAGAACATACTCTTTTATTCATCTGAATAGGGCCTGTGGAAATCAATCATTTTGCTGCAGATAAATTGGACTAATATTTGATCGAAGAAATTTCTGAAAAAAACCTACTGCATGTGAATTCTTCTAGAGAATAAAAACACTAATTTGGGCACAAAATTAGAATTTTCTTATACACTTGCAAATTATTATTTAAAAAAATTTTCATTTCAAAGCTTTGTAAACTTGTTTGAAATTGGAAGGTGGAGGCTTCCAGGCAATTGCCCCTTTTGCTCTTGAGATCTAATCCTGATACTTGGGCCAAACCATGAATTTTGCAAAAGGGTCAGTCCCGTCTTGTTAGGGGTTCTATGTGGTCACAGAGGGATATTTCTGATGATATGTTAATAGGCAGATTTATTTAGAGGATTATGATTCACAGTAGGCGTGTTACATTGCACGTTGTTTACACTATGAAACACTTACATGTTGTGAGCAGACCAGATAGCCCTCCCCAGTCCTGTCCAATTTGAGAGCAAGCCTGAGGAAAATTTACAGGATAATAGTAAGTGAGGTATAGACATTTGAATGCACACAGTGATTATATCAATGATTTAAATGTCATCATGGAACTAAATGGCTGCCAAAATGTTTGTGATATGACATTTAGACCAAACTAATCTTTACATGGCAGAACTTGGGTCTCCTTTTATCAGGAATAAACACTGCTACGACCTAATGTACAATACTCATTCCTCTTGAGTAGTAGCTATGCCATGGTAGGGTAAAAGCTGACTAAGCACTAATGTACAACTAAATATATTTATAAAGGAAAGCAAATGCTTAATAATGTCATAGAAGATTTTCTTAAATTCTACAGAGCCTCACATAAGCAGTTCTGTATTACTTACTAATAGCCTTGGATAAGCACTCTGTTTTTGCTTTCCCTTATATGTAGCTTTTCCATAACTTTCTGTATTTTTCTCTTAATGAAGCAGGAGTTCTTTAAGTAAAAAAATGGAACGTTAGGCAAATTTGTAGGCAAATGCCACATGAGCCTAAGGTTGGCAATCCAATAGTCCCAGCTAATAGTAATCTCCCAGGGATTGGAAAATTGTAAACCTCTGGCATTTGCAATGCTGTGAGTAGACACTGGCAAGGATGAAACCCTTCGCTCCAAGTTTCAAGTGAGAGTTTCATATTAACTGAAGTCATATGTTATGAAATCGTAAATCCTATTCTAATGATTCAAAAGGAATACATTTTACGGTTCCCGGCAGGCTGGAGAGCAGGGTAGTTTGGATTGTAAAAATGGTGATTGCTGAGTAAGATCATTGGTGAAGACCATAGAAAGCTAATGTATTCTAATGTTTGCTAAAGAGAGGATGTAATCTTATGCCGAAATAACAAGAGATGCCTGGGGCTGTTGAAAGGGGCTCTGATTGCTTTTTTGCTACTGTTGAAAAAGCAACTCTGGTTGTAATGGCTATTAAATTCCATGATACTGGTTAAGATTCAGTGGTTAAATACATTATCTACGTAATAGGTTTTGTAATTTGAAGTCGATTTAAGGGCTCTCAGTTACACTGAGTTTCCTGGATTTAATTTAGGGGGGAGGTGTGTTTAGGTTCCTACCTCCCCCAAAACTGGTGCCACTGTTTTGTTGGTTGCTTCAGGTCTTACAGCTAATTTCCATTCAAGTGATAACTGCAATACCTTGCACACAACCGATGGACTGAAATGTAGCTGTTTCTAGGGGAAAGTGTGCCTTTTTCCCCCTCTAATACAAGCATAGCCCTTTACCCATTAATGCTATTGTATTGTCACTTAATGGTATCTTCCTTCCTTTTTACCTCTTTAAACTAAACCCCTTTAGGATAGACCTGTGATCAGGGGCTTTAGCTTACTTTTGTTTCTACCCCTTTAAAGATCGACCTATTTTTAATTTTTTCATTTTCGTCTTCCAAGACTCATCTTGTTTTTATTTGTCTTTTGACCTGGCGCTTGTTTTTTGCTGGATAAGTTACATTCTTTAATAGTGTCATTTTACAAACAAAAAAAGTGTCAGGTAATTGTAAAAAAAAAAAAAAAAAGCCCTTAACTATGTGGTGTAAATAACATGGTAACTTCTTTCCAGTATGATTGCACCCCTATTCCCCTGTGGGCTACTCCGAGCAGTCCGCGATAGTAAGGTCCATTTAATAGAAAAAAATTATACTCGCCCACTCCTCACCTTAGTTTCAGTGCCAGTTCTTCTGTTTTCTTCTTCCTTTTTCTTGATGGGAATGTCATTGCTGCAGCGGTGATGTGCTACTCCATCACCATTCGAATGTGAACAGCTCCAAACATTTCCATTCAGTAGAAGAAAACAGATGACTGGAGGCCGGTTAGGCTATGTCTACACAGCATATGCTAAAATGCATTTTTGATGCAGATTTGCACTAAAGCTGCGGTTGTTTTTTTGGATTTGCAAATTCAGGCGGATGATCTGACGTGTTAAAATCTGCCAGATTTTAAAAACAATCGTAAGAACAATCCGTGCTTTGTAGGCTATTGGTATCTTTACAGCACAGGGTACCATTGAATTTTCGATGGATTCTAAATACTGAATCCGACGATAATACCATGCTGTGTAGATATAGCCTTAGGGCACGACCACACGGCAAAGGACAAAATGCTCTCGGTTTTGTGAACAGAAGAACCGAGTGTTTTGAACGGATTGTGACACTAAAAGCAGACCATTTTTAGCCAATTTTCGTTTTTTTTGTCACAGATTTGTGCACTGATTTTACGTCTTATTTCAGTTGGTTTTTGGGCTGTTTTTCAGTAGACTTTAGTGGCAGACAGTGTAGTGGGTGCAATGCATTCATGATTGGTACAAGAAACCATGTGATTTTTTTTTACTCCACCCAGTAGTCACTCCCTAAGTTTGAATTGGCCATTTTGGTTAAACTGCAGCCAGATGTGTTGTTTATATATAAAAGTATATGGTGTGTGACTTTAGACCAGGAAATGAATCTGAAGACCTTTCGGTAAAAAAGTACAAAAGGAGCTGCGATAACGCAGCCACTATAGGTTAAACCTATAGTGCATCATAGGGCACTATTCAGTTTTTTATGGGCAGATCTGCCCAAAATACGCACAAAAGTTAGTTCAATGACTTTCTGCTTAGTTCCTATTGACTTCAACAGTAAATTTTCAGATGGAAATTATGAAGAAGAATGTGCATGTTTCACGTTTTTCATAACGCTGGCAGTTTTGAATTCTGACCAGCAGAAGAACCAAGCAGTGTAGACTACAGGGCAGATTCTGTATTGAGGTCTATGGCGATGGTTAACTGTCGGTTTTCAGACTCTTTCAAAATCCGAAATCAGACTGAAAAACTGACTAAAAACCCTTGCCGTGTGGACATACCTTTAGGGTACATCCACATGGCAATAGTTTTCAGGCGGTATTTCAGACGGTTTTCGGATTTGAACCGACTGTCAAGGATGGCAATAGAAAATCTTCCCAGTAACCTACACTGCACAGTTTTTCTACTGGGCAAATTTTCACACCACCTGTGTTCCGAAAACTCGGAACATGCACAATCTTCTGCCTGATTTTCAGGAGAATACTGTGCTATTCAGTGGTTAAGGGGCACAGGTGAATCCGCAAACCGGAGACAGAAGCGTCCTCCAAAACCAGTCGATAAAATGCCATCCGTATTCTTAAACAGAATCCGACGGGCATTTTGCAACTACCATGTGGCCGTACCCTTAGCATGATGCAGCGCTGAAACAAAGGTTAGGGGAGGGGCGAGAATAACATTTTTTTCATGTTAAATAGGCCCTAATATGCTAATAAAACAATAAACAAAGAGGTGGACAACACCTTTAACTACAAAATCTTACTTCCATTGTACATGCGACAAGTTTTCTTGGTTCATAGGAGATAGTCGTTTGGAAAAGCTCTGCCGTTTTGTGTCCTTCGGTTGCTGCTTGCTATAAAACCCTGAGACTACTCGATGACTATGCTTTCTGCTTGAGGTATTGCATGACTTGTCCTGCTTTCTGTCAGACTTTCTGCCTGTCCAGCTGACACCCAGCTTATTTTCATTTTTTGGTTTGGAATATATAACCTTTTCATTGCAGCTTTATTGTGTGTGTGTGTGTGTGTGAACAAAAATGTGTTTTCATATCTAAAATCTTACTGTATACTGATAATTACAGTGCATGTCAAGACCAAAAATATTATAGTCAAGAATTGTACATAACTGTATATTGAGCTCATTGTACTGTGGGAACATGTATTTTATGATTTTGTATAGTTCTAGGTTACAGATGTAAAGAAGCAACAAACTAGGAAGGTCATGTAATGAGGTCATAAGTTCTACCCATACTCAGGACTGGTGGATGGTTGTAGGTCAGTACATGCAGATGCTTGGGGTGTAGTAATCTCACTGTGCCTTTTATGGATACATACAATTGCTCTATTCTACCATGTAAGACAATACAAATATTCAAGAGATAAATATATGCAGCGAACTGGTTTGACTCGTGTGTCACAGAGATCTGTAGCTGCCAAGAGACTTTCCAGCAAACAGAGAAGTGTCCAAACTAAATACATGAAATAAGACAATCTCCAGAAGATTAGATTACCCTTCTTGCAGATGGTTTATATATTTTCCATGTATGTATGCGGAAAAAGACACTTTTTTTTATTTAGCTTTAATACCAAGCCTAAAAATTCTGTTTAATATGCAGTTTGTCCTATTGGAATAGACATTTTATCAGATTCAGGCTGGTGGTGTAAACTGGTAGACCAGAGGTAAATATTGAGTCTTAAATGTTTTTTCTTTCCATGTCCCCAAATGGCACCCAAAAAATATCAAACTCTCCTTAGGAGTGTGACATTACCATACAGTTGAAGGAAGCTTTCTAATCCCTATGTGTTCTACTAAAGGCTGCTCCCATCTCCGACATTTATGGCCTATCGATAAGATAAGTCATCAATGTCTGATAGGTGCTGGTCCCATCTCTTGTACCCACACCTATCTTGAGAAGTGTCTGTGCAGCACTGAGAGAAGAAGGTTATATAAGCTTATACCGGAAATCCCATTGACATAACCAGAGAATGCAACACAAGCACAACTTTCTCTCCATGCTGCACTTTTGAGGGCCCGTTCTCATGATTGGTGTTGGTTTCATAAATGTCTGAGATGAGAACACCCCTTTAAATTTTAAAAAGTTCATTTGACATCTGTCTATTAATCTGAGTAGAAAATTATCAATCTTGGAATGCATTAGTTAGCAGAATGGCTTGGCCGCTGTGCTTTTCTTCATGTCTTACGAGTGTTGGGTTCAAGCCATTACCTTTTAAACTCACAACAGTGAGAGAATGACATCAACAGGATGGTGGATGATGGGGAATAGGTGTAGCAGAACACACCATTCCTTATTTCTATCAACCATACAATACAGTACAATGTTGAAGCACATCTGGAAGAATAATTACATTCTTCTGGCTGCCAGTGATATGTTAAAGATGAGAGATAATTGTTTAGTCGTCACTGCTTGATGCGTGAGGAAATGCAATTTGCTAAACAAACCCACAGCTTAATATTTAAACCCAAGGGTTTAAATATGTTTTAAATGACTTTATGACATGAACTGCAATGGATTTTTATGCTAATGCACACATGGAAAAATTAAGGCATTGATTTTACACTATTATGCAAAATTCGAAAACAATTTTAAAAAGTGGCCCAAAAAATGAAAATTCATTAAACAAAATCTAAAGAGGACCAAAATGTGCATAGATTACTAGGCCTCCATGACAGCAGCCTCCTATGGTCCCATAATCTATGGAAATCAACTCCCATTTGTATCCTACACTAGCGCTTGTTCTCCTCAATTGTATGCATTGGTAGTCGAGGCACTGGATACAACGGTAAAGCAAAAAAGCATGTAAACAGAACCTTAGCAAACGTGTCTCAAGAAATAAGTGCTAAAGCAGGTGTCGCACCTAGTTTGCCCCTCCACCATTTTTATCTTTCCTTTTCTGCTTTTAGCAGGGCGATTCAGAGAGACAAAGACATAAAAAGAGTGATATGAAACATTTTAAATCAATAATTGAATCTAAAAGCAGTTCTCCGGGACTATCTTTTTAATTGTTATAGGACTCACAGCTGTATTATATTAAACTTTTAATTCATACTTAAAAGTTATTTACCTGTCCTGCTGTGCACAACCAGGCACAGAGCTCTGTCCTGCCCCCTCCCCCAACTCCTGCAAATCATGTGACATTTATTGATCACATGGTTTTCTCATCACTCAGTAGATATGCTGAAGGCAGGCTCAGCTTGGGAACACTCGTCTGTAGTTGGGGTAACCTGAGCAGAGAACGATCTGGTCTCACAATAGTGAGGGCATTCACACCTGCCAGCCTTCAGTTTGAAAATGAAGAGACTGTTTATTGCGGAGTCCTGCTGGCAGACAGCAGTACAAAGCTGTGGGGTTGTGTTGCATTCTGACAGCTTTGTAAACTGATTACTTTGTGACTCTTGACTCCCAGCATGAAGGTGCAGTCATCATTATCATGTCAGCTTATAGACCCTAGCAGTGAGAACTGTGGAGTGAGGTCCTAGATTGCATTGCAGTCTGCAAGTTGTAGGAAAGAGATGCTGGAGAACTACTGTCACTCCCACAAGCAGGAAATTTCACTGCAATATTCTACGAAATTTTTATACTCCCAGATAATCCCATCCATGTAGTGTTTATGGCATTACTGGAGTAACTCCTTAAAAATCGAATCTGGCTTGATATCATCTGGTGGTTTTATATTTTGGTCTTCCCATCATTTATGCAACTTGCAATCCTGCTGGCAGACAGCAGTACAAAGCTGGGGTGTTGTGTTGCATTCTGACAGCTTTGTAAACGGATTACTTTGTGACTTATTATTCCCGGCACAAAGGTGCAGTCATCATTATCATGTCAGCTCACAGAACCTAGCAGTGAGAACTGTGGAGTGAGGTCCTAGATTGCATTGCAGTCTGCTCGTTGTAGGAAAGAGATGCTGGAGAACTACTGTCACTCCCACAAGCAGCAAATTTCACTGCATATTACTATGAATTTTTATACTACCAGATAATCCCATCCATGTAGTGTTTATGGCATTACTGGAGTAACTCCTTAAATAATCAGATCTTGCTTATCATTTGGTGATTTTATATTGTGGTCCTCCCATCATTTGTGCAACTTGCAGTCACTTCATAACATGATAGGCATACTGTATAATATTGTTTCCATTCTGGGGCTTTTCTACCATTGCATGTTGAGAGTTGTAGTTTTGAAACACCAAGAGAGCCATAGCTTGGGGACCAGGTTTATGTATTCATACTATAGTGTCGTATACAAATTAAACATGAGCAAAATTAATGGATGTAACAGGAAAAGCACTTAGCTCTAAGTTATCAAGTGCTAATTGTGTAAGTTGTTTTAGATTCCCGTGGGTGTAGGTGGGAATATCTAGTTTTCCTTTTTTTTTTTTTTTTCCTCCAGATTTTGAGATTTATGATGAAGGATATTTCCAGGTATGCAGTCTGTCTTTCCATTCTCCAGTCCAAAAGAATTCCTGAAAAATACTGTGCAGAAAAACCTTGTACACACACTGTTATAGTCTAACATGCCAGCAAATGCTTGAGGGTGCTGAGGGTATCAGGGTAATTTGGCTTGTGCACAGTACAATATTTGAGTGGCCCAAAAGGAATGTCGGCAATGTCCTATATTATTTTACGGACCTGTATAGGTAGTTTTTTTAAGACTTGTATTGCTGTTCTAAAAGCTGCATTTAAGTACATTCTTCGGTCTTTTGGTGTGGACATTGTGTACAGGTACTACAGCTACATGTCTCAAAACCTGGATCCATTTGATCATTTACCATAATTTTTACATAAGCCGATGGTTGTAACTTTAGCAAATGTTAATAATCTCAGTCTACACTTACAGCAGTGGTCCTCAACTGGGATTGTGGAGCTTGGCATGAGGGAGCAGAACTGGGAATTGGTATTCTGGTGCCCTAGGCAAATAAAGCTTATAGCGCCCACCCTTGCCTCCTAATGAAAAATTCATCCCCCTTAATACTTGGGATAAAGTGGCACCTTAGGCAATCGCCTATCTTCGCCTAACAGTCATCCCAGCCCTATCGGAGGGAGGACAAATTTTGTGTTTGGGTGTACTACACACCATGCAGCTAATGAACCCTCTTAAATCTATGTACTATACAATATACTGCTCAGTGTACTTACTCCTTTTGTGTCATGCAGTGTTATATACTGTGTAACTATGTGGGTATACTATGTACATAAACTGCACATACACTGCCCACTTCCAGTTGTCAAAGGTAAACATGAATATGTGTGGATCATGGATGGAGTCAAGGGTCACATATGAGCCCATATCAGTTCTGCAGTCTGCATTCCATTTTCTTTAATCTATAAGGAATGCAATATGTGCATTAAAACTCTGTTTCTGAGATTTGATCATTGCAGGTGTTGACAATTTGCCATGTGGCAGACTTCTAAGCCCTGAACATCAAGGACGTTCCTGTATACGGACTAGTGTAATTTTCTAAAAAAAAAATGGCAGAAAATGTAGTTGGCCTCTTGTAACATAATATGCTATGTAATATTGTGGTTTGAAAGAAAGTATTATTTTTGAACTTTAAATATTAGTTGCCACACTAGAACTTACACCTGTTTCTTGTCTGTAGCTTAAAATATCTTATTATGTCAGATAAAAGTTACAGAACGTTAATAAGGTAAAGACGGTTGATTGCTTCTCTGCGTCACTTCAGAAAGCTTGGCTGTGTGATCCCATGTGCCTCATTAAGAAGGCTCTAGATATGCTAGTTCTGTACTGTACTGTCTGTCCATAATTGAGCCAGTGTAAATCAATATGATTTCACTCTTTGGCTCAGTTAGTTCCATCTTTCTAGCAACATATTGAATTGTAAATGCCTTAGGTCATTGGAATCCTATGAAACCTCAGCTGACAACGGGGGTAAGCACATGAAGCTGCCTTGTATTAGACATATTTAAAACATGTTTCTCTGCTCCAAAACTGCTTGGGAGAAATACATCACAACACTTCACATATGTTTTCTAATGTACATCATGTATGCCTGTAAGCTATTCATTTCTTATCACGTTAGTTGGTAAGTTTGGCATGAAAACCCTTAAAGGGGTTGTCTCACTACATTGATTCATCTCACCTCAGTCCTGTTTTCTTGATTTCACTTTGAACTCAGGGGCGTGTTTACTTGCTTCTACTAGGCTGCAGTAGAAGCCAGGTCTGTAGCTATAGCCAGTGCTGGCAGCCTATCGGGATAGATCAAACAGGTCTGTAGCTATAGTGACCTGAGGAGTTGTTGCAGCCTATACAAAAGGGGAAATCTAGGAATAGGTAGAACACTGTTAATGGACATATATTGCAAAGTGACTTGTTTTTGCAAGATCTTTTAACATAACAAGCAATCCTTGTAACGAGAAAACCCCTTTAAGGTCAGGTTCACACTTGGTATTGTTATAAAGGGGTTTTCAACATATAGCTTATTTACCGTCACATCTATCAATTCAAATTTGATGATCCTGTTTTTAGCATGAGGTGGTAAAGCTTTAGAGATACTGTAGCTCTGTAAAATTCATAGATCATGACTGATACTAGAGATGTGCCAAAGGGTGAACATCTGGTTCTTCGTTACTGCACAGGTCTGTGTGTTTACATGGACAAGCCATTGATTTCAATTGTAACGTGTGTAATGATGTTTTACACCTGTGGTGGCGCTGTAGGGAAATTGAACATTTACTGCCAAGTTTCTCTGCACATTACAGTTGACTACTAGTGTGTCCTAGCAGAAGGACACACTGTAATCAACAAATTGCTTGAATACTCTTACTAAAAGGGGTTCTCCAAAGTGGACAACCCTTTTCATGATTTTAGAAACTCAGGTTTAATAATGGTGTGTATTGTACTGTTACCTTTATCCTCAGAAGCACCTGCATGTGTTCATGCTACTCATGTATATCTTCTGGACTCCCTGTTGAGCCAAAGTCATATATGTTGACTACTTTATTTTATAGTGCTGTCAAAAGTCCCTGCATTTACCTAGATGGATGGTTTCAACTTTTGCAGTCTGCATTTCATTGACTTTAATGTAAAAATAATGCAATGTATACAAAAAGAAATGTAAAAAATTATACTCTGCCATGGGTTGCGTGTATTCATGTAACCGGAAGGAAGACAGCCCTGTTATTCAGTCAGCTGAGTGTCATCCTGTGTCCCTTATTTCAATTCCCAATTAGAAATGAATGTCGAGCAATATGTGAATAGTTTGTTGCATATAAATAGGACCCAACAATGGAGATCTGTTTTCAATATCTGGAATCTGGCATTCCTTCCACACCAGCTTTTTTCCAAATGATTTGCGGATGAGTGAAACAAATCCATTATGTGTTACAGATAAACCTGAAACGGCACATTCAGGCAGTTTTGTTGTCTAGTTAAGGTCAGGCTTATGTGGTGACAACAACCACCTCTGTAAATGGAAGTGTTGTTTCTGCTTCTATTATAGAAGTGAATGGAGAGGGCCACACATACAAGTGGCCTCCTTTCCATTTATTCTCTGCCTGAAAGCATTGGCCAAAAACTGCCTAACCCCATGGATCCAGGATCAGGAGACTCCCATTCTGAAGATCGATAGGGGTCTCAGTGGTGGAATAGATGTGCCATAAATGTCTAAGGTTGAACAACCCTTTTAAAGTGGTTATTGCTTTAGGAAAACAATTTTTCTCCATCCTCAGAAGAGGGATCAACAAAAAAAACAAAAAAAAAAAAAAATTTTTGATAAATGGTTTATGCAAAATAATTTGTGCTAAAGGTTTTTCAAAAACCTTGATTGGTTTTTTTTTTTAATTTTTTTTTTTGAGATTTTAAATGTCAGCGAGAACCCAGAAAAGTCGGGGTTGGAGAGTTTTTAATTTTCTTCTTACCTGGGGGAAAACCCTCTCTGTCCATTTTAATTTCACATTGAGATTAATTTTAGTAAACATTCTAAAACTGTTCGATCCATCAAGGTTAAGATGTTCATATATTTTTTTTTTTTTTTTTGGGCGGGGTGGTTTGAAAAGCCACAGCAAAAGCAAGGTTGGGTTCCTGCCCCCAAATTTAAAATTCCCAAAATTTGGGCACCAAAGTTTGTTTCAAAAAATTAAACTTCTAAATTGGGAGACGGTAAGTTAGCTACTTTGTGTATGCTTGTATATATCTAGCATTGCGTGTGTATTTTGCTACTTAAAGTGGTACTGTAATAGTGCAAACATGTTTTGTTACCTTTTAAAAAAAAAAAATTAAAAAGGCACGGTATTTATGTTTTTTTCCTTTTGGCCAGTTTAATTTCACTGAAAAAAACCCAAATAAAAAAATTTGGTAAAAAAAAATTTTTTACTTTTTGCTCTTTGTCCGTTTGAAATTTTTTCACAGTTTTTCAATGGGGTATATTCCCTGGTACCCCTAAAAAATTTCCTCTATAAAGGGGGATTCCCCCAGGGAGGTGGTCCCCCGAAAATTCTGCGGGAAACGACTTAAATTTAAAAGACTCTTGTTGGAAGCGAAACAAAAAATACAAAAAAAGATTTTTTAAGCCCTGAAAGGGCCCCTTCCCCTTTTTGGTCGGGTTTCCCTCCTCCCCTTTTAAAAAATTTTTTTAAATTTATTTTTTCCCCCCTGAAAACCTTTTTTTGGGTTCCTAAGTTATTTTAAATATCCCCCTATTTTCCGTGCCCCTAAAATTTTAATATAAATAAAAAAAAAAAATATACAGGTATAAAAAAAACCCAAAAAAAATTTTTTAAAAGAGCAAAAACGGGTGGTTTAAAAAGGAAATGGCCGGGCCCTTTTTTAATTTCGCCCCAAGTACCCCCGAAAATTTCCCCGGGCCCTAAAATTTTACTGTGCCCAAATTTAAACCCCCCGTGTGAACATTTGCCTAACAAAAAAACAAAAGATCCTGTGGCATTAGCAAAAATATTGAAAAATATTGGGGGAAAAGAAAATTTAAATTCTACCCAACATTGTGCACGTTTTGTTTGCAGCTACAGAAATTTTTTTTTTTATGGGGGAAGGATTTTTTTTAAAAGGAGGGGGGGGGGGCCCCTAGCAGTTTATTCAAATTTTAAGGGTTTTCCCTTTTATTTTTTTCCCCTTTTTTTTTTTTTTCTCCCCAGGAATGTTTAGTAAATGCCCTCAATAAAAGACATGAACAGTACAACTGTTTGTGTCATTAGATTACATTATGTGTACCCCATAAATTGGGGCTTGGAAGCAATCGGTGCACTTTTTGATTGAAAACCATGCAAAAAAATCTAGGTGTTTTTTGGAATGGTTCCCTTTTTTTTTTTCTTGTAACTGTAGTTTCCCACCTTTGGGAATTTCAGGTTTTAAGTGGATTTAGGTTATTGTTATGTTATAGAATGGGTTGTTTTAATTTTTTGGGTTTCCTTTTTGTTTCTAAATTTCCCTGTAATAGGGACTCTAGGCCAAACAGTATCACACGACAATGTTGTCATTCGTTTTTTTTTGACCCCCTTATACTTTATCCGTAAGGTTTCATGGGGTTTTCCCTTTAAACCCCCCTCCCAGCTAAAGTCTAAAGAAGATTTACATGGTCTTTGAAGTTCTAAGACAGGCAACATTCAGCTTTTAATTGAGGCCAAGCAAAAGCTATTCTCTTATTTTGTAGTCCTTTTGTATTCCTTCTCGGTAGGAATTTGAATGCTGTTTCTTGGTCCATTTTTAAAAACTTTTGGGAAATGTCTTATCAAACCAATTTAAATTTAAAAAGGGATCAAAAAGGAAGCTAAGTAAACAGGTTTTTTCCCCTTTTTGATGCCCAAAAATGGGACCCTTTTCCCCCAACAAAACACCTTTTTATGTTAAAGGAAACCTGGCCCCGCAAGTGCTAAATTTCCCTGCAGTGCTACCACAGGGGAAATAAAGCATTACACTTAAAAATCAGTGGGTTGACAGGATGAGGCCTTCAGAGTGAGAGGCACTCTTTGTAACCCCTTGATTAACCCAAATATCCTTTCTAGGATTCACTTCCTTTCTATAGGATAGTGATAGGTCAACTTTTATTATAGGGAATTTTTTCCCCTTTGGGAATTTTTTGATATATTTTTTAAAAGGAGGGGTCCCTAAAGGTCAGGTTAAAAGCAGCTCACCTTTTGGGGGCCCCGCACCTTTTTCAAGAAAAGGGGGCCCCTAAAGTTGTGGCTGAGAAGGATAAAATGGCAGCAATTTGTTTTACTCCCCAATTATTCCAATTGGAAATTTGAGTTAAAAGCTGAAAGGGTTTCTTTGGCGTAAATTTTGAAAATTCCCCTTTTAAATTGGGAACGAGAGTAACCTGTGGGCCAAAAAGGGAGCCAATTTTCCCCAAATCTGTGCCCGGGAAGTTATCGGGGGCGGTAAATTTTTAAATTTTGGGGCAGGTCCAAAAAGGTGGGACCGGAGACCAATCCCCTTACATTTAAAGGGGAAAACCCATTGATATGCCATAAAAAGGGGCTGAGATGATAAAACTCATTTAATTGGGAAACATTTTTTTATTTTAACCCTTTTGTTTGTTTCATTAAATAAAAAATGCTAAAAAAAAGAAAAATACAAAAAAGCCCAATTTTTGGGAATTAAAATTTTTTTATGCCAAAAAAAATGCCCCCTGGTTTTAATGTTTAAAGCGGGGGCCCTTTTATTAGGGGCATGGGCCCCACCATTTGGCCTTGATAGTCCCTTAATTGGAATCCCGATTTTTTTATTTAAAATTTTTTTGCAAAAAAAAAAAAAGCACGTTTAAAAAAATTTTAAAAGAAAAATTGCATTTGAAAAACCTGTAAATTTTGCCTTTTTTGAACGTTTCTAAACCAATTGCTGGAAAAATTTAAAAAATTTTTTAAAAACTTTAAAGCATTAAAATTTTAACTTTTTTAAAAATGAGATTAATAAATTTTTCATATTGGGGAAAAGGGTATTTCCTCACTGTGTAGTCTGTCATGACATAGAAAAACCACAGTGGATAAGTGCAAGTGTTCAAAAATAGATCATGAGGACTGCAAGTGCATAAAACATGTGTATAGCAGATATATTATTAAATGTTCTCTAGTCTGTCTGGATACATTACATTCTATATATTCTTCATCACATTCGGCTAACTATGCCTGAATGTCTGAACCAAACGGAAAACTTTTAGAAATAACGGTGTCAGAACATTTGGTCCTTGGGAACTGATCGTCCTTTACTGGCAGAGGAAGGCAGTGTAAAGATAATGGAATGTCCATAGCCTGTTCACAGCAAACCTTGATGAGCTGCTGTACCCCATTGTTCTAACAACTGGTGGCAACCAGTGGGGTTCTCATCATCTGGATATGTCCTTGTGGTGTAAAGTTTTTTTTTGTTTTTTTAACCCTTTAACTGCCAAGGACAATTTTATAAATAATGACTTATAAAGCAACTGAAAAATAAGGGTTAGAGCTCTGATTACAAACCACAGGTACCGAGTTTTCAAATGATATAAGGTTGAATTTTTACTACTTAGTTCTATATCCATGTAAGCGGGAAGGGGAAGGGTGCTGCATGTAAGAGCAAAAAGGAAGATCCCAGTCGGTTACTGTGATACAGCCTTCAATGATCCCAGGGTTGTTATATAGGAACTTCTGTTTTTCCGTGTTATAAAAACCTTAACAACAGTAGAAGATATATGCTCTCCGATTGTCACATAAAAGGGTGATAACATTTATTGACTCCATGACTCAAATGTTCCACATCATTTGGATTGTGGATCTTTTTATTCCTTCAGTGGGTTTCTGAAGAACTTCAAAATCATGAACATTTTTTTTAGCATCCAAACTCTTTTGGGTCAGATATTTGGATGCAAACATGAACTTTTCTGGGTTTATTATTTTTTTTTTTTTTTAAAAAAAGCATTACACTCATTGGCACCTGTATGTAATTGTGCAACTGCGTGCCATTTTTGTACTGGGTGCCATTTGCCAGGTGCCTTCTTTCAAAAAATGTCTTGTTATTGGGGTATAATATGATTTTTTTTAATTTCTAGAATTCCATTTTTATTTGTGCATGTCAGTAATGTTAAACTTGCTGGATAAAGACCTATTCAGGTCGAAACATTGTATGTATTTGGGATGTTTTTATGGCGGAATAAAGGACAAGTTTGCATTTTTTCAACCTGCTAGATGCCGTCTCTTTTTCCATGCTTTTGAGTAATGTGAAATCTACAACCTTGTTTTATGGAGGACATTTATAAAAGCCTATAAAAAAACAATATGGCCACCATTAAAGGGGTTGTCTCGCTACAAATATTGGCTTTCAACATGTTGTGAACACTAAGTAAAGATGTTTTTCAAATATATTGCGTTGTTCATTTTTTTTTATTTTGTTAAGGAGCTACAAGTGATTTTATCACCTTCTGTGCTCTCTCTGGTTCCCCAAGTGACCGTCCTGTGTACTTCTCCCCCCTGTTGTTTGTTCTATCTGATAGCAGGGAGTGACGTCATCACACAGGTTCCGCAGCACAGAACTCTGAACAGTGAGCGCTTGTTTGTTATCTGATCTTTCAGACAAAAACCAGTAGTTACTGCTATTTGCTTTACCTCAGAAGCTTCCCTGGTCCTGACAGCAGGAGATTTATCTAATTAGTAGAGGTCTGAATACACGGTGCTCATATGCTAATTACAGACACCTTGACCAGGAAGTGACAGAAAAAAGCATTATTATTCCATTCATGCATCCTATGAAACTTTGAGATGAGACAACCCCTTTAAGTTCAAAGGCATAAAAACCAATGTCTGTAACCATTCAGTATATGACATCTTCAGTTGCTATTTGTGTGGTTAAATTTTTTATAAACTTTAATGTTTTTACATACCATGCATGGTTCCTTATTGACTATTAAGAATGATTATGAGTGGTGTTTTTCATTTTTAATAAAATAAAAT
Source organism: Phyllomedusa bahiana (assembly GCA_025379985.1). Lineage (NCBI taxonomy): Eukaryota > Metazoa > Chordata > Amphibia > Anura > Hylidae > Phyllomedusa > Phyllomedusa bahiana. Next base: position 56,775 of record JAODAL010012792.1, read on the forward strand.
ATGTTGTGGTTTTTAGTAATTGGTATGGACTTCTAAACTATATTACTCACAAACTTCATTCACTTTGATCTTAAATTGATCAGAATACTGCAATGAAATATGTTCTTAATATCTTCATTGTCATCAAATGCAGGGTACAACTGTAAGTATGGGCTGACATTTGGTACATTCAAAGGTGCAACTTGAACACTAGGGTTCAATATCCCTAGTACGGTTCCGTGATACCATGTTATGTTTACAACACTGGTGTCTTTTTGGGCACCCTTAGGCGACATGGCTGAGGTGCAGTTGCATCCCCTACAACTACATCCCTGCATTCATTAACAATTAAAAGCCATGTATTTCTGGGATGAAAAAACATGTGCCTTTACCAAAACTGTTTGTGACTTTTCTCTCTACATAGTGTACAGTAACTTCATTAAGTGTTGGTCATCTACTCATTTCCCTACCCCAGTGTTATAATGCCTCCTTCACCATTTTAACCAGATTTTGTCATTTCCATTTAACATTTTTTATGATTCATGTAATTTTGTATCTTTATTTTTATCCACATCCTCCTGTCATGTTTTTTTTTTCTTTGTTTGTCTCCTCATGTTACATTCATCTACTTTAGTAACTAAGAGGCGCAAGGCTCATCTACGGCGCTTGGACCGGCGTTGGACGCTGGGTGGCATAGTCAACAGGCAACAAAGCCGAGGTGAATAGAAAATTATAAAGTGTGCTGGTTGTGCTTGTATATTCTTACACCATCAGCTGTTTCTTAGGGGGTGCCTATTCACATGCATGTTAATGCTTTGCTTCTATTCTTTTGTTACTCTTCACTAGCACTAAATATTTTACATACCCTACCACTCTTCTGTGACTTGCTTATAGCTTAAAGGGATTGTCCGACTTCCCTCCCAAAAAAATTAAATAAGTCATTTGTATAAAATGACAAAAAAAAAAAAAAAAAAAAAGCTAATTCACTTAGTTACTGATGATCCTGCATTGATGCTCTGGAGGTCCCTGTGGTTTACACATGAGCACTGCAGGAAATTGGTAGCCTCAGCAGTCATGTACCATTCTGTTGGCATCACCACTTAATCATGGGAAAGATTATGCCAATGGTATGTAAACGAATACATGACCGATACAACCAATTGGTGGCCTCCACAGTCATGTATTATTTTATTGGCATCACCACACAATGATAGGAAAGCTGATGCCAATGGTACATTGAATAGCACATGACCAACGCAGCCAATCAGTGGCCTCAGCAGTGATGTACCATTCTGTTGGCATCACCATTCAATGATGGGAAAGGTGATGCCAATCTTATCTCAACTAGCACATGACCAATGCAGCCAATTGGTAGCCTCAGTAGTGATGTACCATTCTATTGGCATCAACACACACTGATAGGAAAGGTGATGCCAATGGTACATCGACTAGCATGCAACCAATGCAGCCAATCAGTGACCTCATCACCACTCCCATTGCCGAGTTATATTGTCAATAGAATGGTGCTTGACTATTGAGACCACTGACTGCTATATTTTTATTTTCTTGGAGTGGTGTTGGACAACCCCTTTAAACCATCTAAATTTTGAGTGCTTAATGCATATACCTACCTATCATTAGTTTGCTCTTAAAAATATTATGCATAACAATTTTGTACTATTTATCTTGCATTGATCCTGGGCTTAAGACTACATAGTATAATCAAGAGCTGCATTCACAATTCTGTAGGCTTTTAGACCTAATATTTCACAGCATTCTGCTGGCTTAAAATGTAAATGACACTTCATCTGATGATTTGCCGTATGCGGAGTATAGTCTTAAAATGACAAAATGAATTTACAATGGGGTCATATAAGGTTTCCTATCTTACCTAGCAGAATTGTGAATACGTTAGATGTAAAACTTTTATGCAAACTATATTTTAAGGTAAAATGGCATCCAGAAATAACACATTTATAATAGATGATTATATCAGAATTGTTCTTTTCATAAGCAGGAGCATATCAAATAAAGCTTGCAGGAAGGCCAGAAATTCAAACCTTCTCGTGTTATACTGCAGCTCTGTCAGCAGTGTGCAGGTTGGAGTAAAGGTGCAGGTTGGCAGCAGACAGAAACTGGCTGCAACCTGTGAAGTTCTAGTGAACTCCATGACAAAGAGAGTTAAGGCAGTGCTGGAAAATAATGGTGACCACACAAAATATTGACACTTAGGGTACAATTTGTCCACTTTCACTTAGGGGTGTATTCACTTTTGTTGCCAGTGGTTGTGTGTTGATTTATTTTGGGGGCATGCCAAATTTACACTGTTGTTCAAAGCTGTACAAGCTGTTCACTGACCACTTTATATTGTATCAAAGGATCATATCTTCAGTGTTGACCTTTGAAAAGATCTAATAAAATATTTACATAAATTTGAGCGGTGTACTCAATTTTGTGAGATTCTGTATACTATATCTATAGTTAAAGTAGTCTATCAGCACTCTTGAGACCTCAAAACTTCTGATTGCACTTAATGGAGGACATGGGGAGGAGCGCAAACCTAACATCGGTTATGGTTATGCAACAGGGTTCTGAATGCCAATCTTTCAAGTGCCCAGAAGATGAGGCTGCCTTGTTGAGTGCCCACAGCTCTCTGTAGTCTCTCAGCTATGAGAGACCATTTTAGTATCCAATCAGGAGACTGGAACATTAAAACACATTTTTCTCGATCACACAGGTTGTATGAACATGACCCAAGTGGTGATTGTGTTCCTCACCCCATTCTCTGTCTCACACTGTTGGCGATTCTGAGGGCTTGTAATTGCTGACAGATTCCCTTTAACGATAAATACAGTATATATTTTATTTGGCTGAATTACTGCACTAAGGGGAAACAGTGCTCCACACATACTCCAGCTGTAGCTGAACTCTATGGGGGACATGTATGAAAACTGTCTTGGTCTAAGACTTTTCTTGTTGCCCATAGCAACCAATCAGAGCGCCCCTTTCATTTCATATATAGCTCTGAAGAAATGAAAGAGGAACCCTCATTGGTTGCTATGGGCAACAAGAAAAGTCTTAGACCAAGACAGTTTTCAGACATGTCCCCCTATGTTCTCTGCAGTCGTACCGATCGATACGTAACCTTTTGTCACAGAAGCACTTAATGAATACAAGTGGAACTCTTTTGGATGTTACAATAAAGAGACTTTTATTTGCACAATTACCAAGTCATATTTTAGTGCTGCTGATTTTAATTGTACCGATTTATGGTGGTTTGCAATATCATTCAAGAAGCACCCATTGAACATATTTAACACAACAGAGTGCCGTACACAAGGATAAAATCTATATTAAAGGGAAACATAAACAGACTTATTTAATTGTGAACAGCGACAGCATCTGCAGAGACAACTGCTGACAGACTGTATATAATAGACAGCTATATAAATGTGTTGACTAATCCAACAAGTGTCGTGCAAACCTTAACAATACTTGAAACCATCAACAAGTGCTATAGACAACATAAGGTTCTTATATTAAAAATAAGCTCTACTCTCTCTACAGTTCCTCCTTTACACCCACATCCCAGTCATAGCAAACACACAGTTTCCTGATTAACAATTCCTAACTCTCCTTTGTTTTTCAAATGAGGGAAACAAAAATATGCATAAACCACAGCCTCCATCAGTTGTGTATTAATTCAGCTCCCTCTGGAGTGGAGAGAAGCTTTTCCCAGTGCAAAGCCTTAAGCAGGATAAGGGATATAAAGACTTGGGGAGATTGCAGAGTGATGGAAAGTATTTTGAAATAAACTCTTGCTGCAATCTTGGGTTTAACACAAATACTCTGTTATTACATTCACATTACACTCTGTAAAAATAAATTAATTAATACAAAAGAAAAGTTGTTGGAATAAATGTAACTTTATATGTGTTAATGTAAGGATGATATATTTTAGTGGTTATAATAGAGTGAAAGGATAACTTTATCAGGAAAAACTGTACTGATGAGAGGAGGCTGTAGTAGCCTGCTGAGTTGTCTTTAGCTTGGATACAAAATAAGATACAGGTATACAGGTTCTACATTTGCTTACAGATGTGGCAGCTGAACCTGTGGATGCTGCGTATTTGTGGGTTGCCAAAGCTGGTGTCCCAGCCGGTCCAATATATGCTTGATTGGTAATAAATGTAGTGACCAGGCAGGCCTAGGAGGTGTTGCAGTCTGGCTGAGACATTTATTGGAAAGCCTTGTGTGTGGGTCAGCGTTATCCTGCCCAAAATTGCCAGCTGGAAGCCACACCATGATGGGCAACACATGTGGCGGCAGGATGTGTTGCACATATTGCTGAGCCGTTAGTGTCCCTTGTATTACAGCTAGTGGTAACAGTCTGTTGTATGTGTTGGCACCCTAGATAAATATTCCAGCAGTTGGGTCAGTGTCTCTCCACAGCAAAGGCAGGATTGAAGCGCTCACAGTGAGGCCTCCATACTCAAACCGAACTGTCATTGGAGCTGTAGTTCAGATTTTTCGTTTGACACCACTGCAAATGGAGGAAATGGTGGCTGACTGTCAATGGCAGAACATGTAATGTGCACCGTGGCACCAAATTTACTCCTTGTCCACCATTCAGAACACTGTCTGAAGCCTATTCTTTGCATGTTCCCTTATGTAATTATTGCTTCCAACATCCCCTTACAGCTTGGTAACAACGACCTAAATGGCAGGACATTATTCAAAAGGATCAACCTGCCTCTCTCAATCCAATAATGCTTTCCTTCTCAAAGTTTGCCAACTAGGCATGTCTAGCAGTCAACGAGTTCTCACCAAGAGGTACACTACCCAAAAGTAAACTTTTACTGGATAGTAAGGAAAATACTTGTATGCCCTCTTGCTGCAAGACCCAGTCACTAATCAGGTCACACCATGCATGATTTACATATCTGCCAAAGACACAACTGCCTGCCAAGTTTTGCAGCGTTCTAGGTGTGCTTATTTTTTGTCAATGAATTATACTTAAAGGTGTTGTCCAGCAGAAAAAAAATTATTCTGAAATCGGGCCAGGCTGGGTAAAAAAAAATTTATACTTATTTCCCTGTCCTCTGCTGGTGCCGTTCCAGATCTCCCTAATGATCAGCTCCTCTTCACTTCCGAGTTCTTTTCCTGACATACAGGAGAGGCTCGCACTCCATTCACTTACAGTGGAGTACTGAACTCTCCTATATGTTTGGATGAAAACCTGGAAGTGAGGAGGAGCAGATCGCAGTCAGTCTACAGTCATCTTATTTATGATTGACTAATGGCCATTTTATAGTGTTGTGGGTGACAACATTACCTGGTTGACACTGCAGGATATATGTATCCTGGTTATTCAAATGATTTCACCAGCATGTGCAAGAAGGGATTGGGTGTGGCAGAGCATGAGTTGCTATTTTTTAGCTGGTCTAGTTTGTAGTGAAGGAAATTACTTCCAGAGCACCTCCTACATATGACACTTATATGCCCTAATATGTTGCATGAACAGGAATTCTCCAAATAAGATAATCCCCTTAGGGCTCGGCCACATGCTAGGACAAGTCCGAATGACATGAGCGGCTCTGTGACTGGAAACCCCCAATAAGGAATAATTTATACAAGGTTAAAACTGACCACTGTGTGGAACATTAAAGTATTTCTCCATTTTGAGAGTCCATGATTATAATCATTTCGAAACTCCACACTATATTGAAACACAATCTAAAAAATTGCAGTAGAATATGAAAGTATGTGAATCCAAAGCCAATTTCATAAGAGCCGAAGTGTTTCCTAATGCCTGAGACCACACTGTGTTTATTTATATATGGTTTCGTTGTTTACCTCCTTGGCTTCCAGGATTTTTTAATGAGTTTTAATGCAGATGTAGGCAAAAAAATTCTTAATAAATTGTGTGCTTCCCAACAATGAAAAACAACCATGGAATATGTTTGCCACATGCTGAAGCTTCCAAATATGTCCTTGATGCCGTTCCATACCAATAATTATTACATATTCTGTGGTTGTTCTATCATGAGTGGCCAGTCCTGTCTTGCCATCCGTAATTTACTGGCAACTCTATTCTGTAAAGAACACATTCATATAACGTACATAATACTGCAGTTATGGAAGCAATATTATATAATTAAGCTCATGATTATGAAAATTATAACCATATGCATCCAGCAATTTGTTGAACTAATGCATGCTTCATGTAAACTAAGCACCAAACAGTTTAGATTAGAAAAAAAGGTCTTTTTTTATTTTTCACTGAAAACAGCACCACTCCTGGCCATAGACAGCACTTTAGTTTAAATATAGAATCACTAGTTGGTGTTTACCGAGTTACATTTTTACATTTGTTCTGTTGGATTATGAATAATGAAAGTTTGTCAGTGTAAAGCGAACAGTGTAATAACTTAAAGGCATTGTCTCTTGAAGACAACACTATCCTTATGTCCTTTAAGCGGATGGGTTGGGAGTGGGCACTGCTCAGGATCCTTTATATATGTGCCAGAACATAGAGCTGCACTGTTAAAGTTGCAACTTTTTTGGCAGACTCAAGTTGTCCTTCTATTACATGGACAAATGTTCATCTAAATCAGTGGTGTCAAACTCATTTTTACCACGGACCACATCAGTGTTATGATTGTCCTCAAAGGGCCATTGGAGGGACTTTGAAAGTGGCTAGAGTGCCTGGGTTGGGCTGTCAGAACCATGCCATTGCCTGTGAGTTTGTAAACCGAGCCGTGTGAAGGTGTGCACTAGAGCTCCGTATCTAAGATGATGCCTGCTCCCTGTGCTGGCGCCACCAGCGCTGTCCAACAGTGACTACATCCACTGGGGAAAGTGGAGAGCCGGTCTATCTCTGCCCATTGTGTCTAACCTGTCACGGGCCATACACAATGACGGATTCGTCCTGCAGGCCTCTAGTTTGACACGTGATCAGAATGGTTGCCGAGCAATGCTACATTTCATGACTTCTTGCTTAATCAGCTGTTTGCCAGTGGTTCTTGGAGCAGGACTAGGGCCGATCAACTGGTCACTTTAGGGGTCACCTTCTGAAATGGATTGTCTCTAATGAAATCCCTGTTTCAGGATACATAGCAATAATCCCGCATCTTGAAGTATGTTTTGAAAAAAGTAGCACTTTACTAGATATTTACCATACTAAATCTTTCCCCTCTGTTTTGTTGTTTCCTGGTGCAGCATTACAGGAATTGTGGTGTAACACAAACCACTACAGACCAATGTTACGTCTGCCACCTTCCCTTGAGGGATTTGTTCATTTCCACCTTACCTTGAGAATGTAAGCCCACCTATCAGTAAAACCTAAAGGAATTGGGTTGGGTAGTCGGATCCACCCAAAATATTTTTATTGTGCAAATGGCACATAGCATGTGTGCATGCCTAGGACTAGTCTGATGGCAGTTGACCTTTCTTTGGCAACTAGTCCAGGCTTCATGTTTTGGATCCAAAAACTGCTCTGTCTGAGCAGAGCTTGGTCCTCTGCCAAGCTTAAAACTCTAGACTTTACCTTTTGATTAGTTCATTGAGATGTTGCATTGTGTTAGAGCTAGTCAGTGGTATACCAATGGATTGTTGCTTGTAGGGTTAAGAGGGGTATGAAGTTGCCAAATACACATTTTTGTTCTATGAAATGACACCAGGGGCATAGCTATAGGGGATGCAGAGGTACTGTAGCAGTCGCTACTGGGCTCTGCAGCCTGAGAGAGCCCAAAAGCTCTTCTGGCACATAAGGAAACACCAGCATTTTAAGTGGCACACGGTAGATGAGGGGCCCAATTCACTTTATGCACTAGGACCAGAGGCTTCAAGTTATGCCTCTGGATGACATAAATTAGAATACAATTTTTGAAGTCACATTCAGTCATAAGGAGAATCCCAGCTATTGAATAGTTCCAGGTACTGAGTACTTTCAATAAGGAATATTCAGTACTTCTCTCTGTTAAGGTAAGACAAAGATCTAGTCAGGATCGCATACACAGTCCAGTGCAGGAATGTTTTTTTTTTTAATTTTATAGAGCAACTGCAGATTTTTTTCCAACCAATGAAATCAATGACCATCAGTCAGAAGCAATAGTTTTCTCACCCTATATTTACTTGTCAGATTGTTTGATGTATTAGTATGTCTATCTATGGCCACAGCGGAAATCACATAAAATTTTATTTAATTTTCCTTTGCGGTGTTTAACCACTTTGCAGCATGTTGTTCTCTCTTGCCTATATATTTTTGACAAGTGCTTGCTTTGCATACTTGTTTCCCTTATTTTAGGATTTTTTCCCTCATTTTGAGACTGTTTAAATTCCTTATATGTAAGTCAATAGTTAAAAAGGTTTGTCTATTTGAAAAAAAAATCATATTTAAATATGGCCAATATAGGCAACGAAAAATGCTACCTACCATTCAACCAGTGCTGCCGCCACAGAGCTCCCCTGCGATTTTCTCCTCTTCACTTCCAGGTTTTCGCCCTGGCACACAGGAGATTCTCACTGTCCATTGTAAGTGAATGGAGTGTGAGACTCTCCCTTGTGTTGGAGCGGACTGCTGGAGAACTTTTTTTGCCCACCTTGGCCCTATATAAGTATATTTTTTTCAAGCTCCAGCCCATATGAATTCAACAGTTATTTCTTTCTTTTTAAACTGATGCAATTACCAGATGGGCTATTTTTAGTTAAAAATATGTTTACAAAGAAAAAGCAAATCAATTATATATAGACAAAGGCGTGCAAAAAATATTCACTCTATAGCTTTATAGATAATGGGTTATCAGGTATAGCAGTATGAGGTGTATGACTAGTGGTTTAAACATCCTATTTTTGTACACACTGAGAGCTTATGGTACAGTAGATTCCCATCAAAGGGAAGAAGAGTATTAAGTCCCACTGCCCATCTGTATTGATGAGGAATTTTCTTTAACTTGTATACTAATGAAATATGATGAGTATTATTTTTCCATTTTCTATAACACTTATCTTTTCTGTCATATTTCTATATAAATTCCCATAGGGTCATCTTTCATTTGGTAATTGTTTATGGCCATTTGCTTGTGTGATTGAAAATACTAAACTTTCTTAGGAGGGTTGGCTGCTTTGGAAATTCCTTTTCTTTAGAAGGGACCACCATTACTAAGTGGATTGCAGGACATGCCATCAATTAAAATTCCCAGGGAACATCTCTGAGCTGTGGCTGAATGTGACTGCAAGTGTTAACATTTCCTACAACGCCACGAAAGGAGGAAATAAAGAGGTGTTGCCACAAAGCAAAGTCCAGCGCACAGGTCAGCTCTCGGCTAGTTGCAAGCCGACCGTGCATAATAATAATAAGGGCGGCGCTTGTAGCTGTCCTCCTTTACGTCTATGAGAGCTCCTCAATATAGCCAAGTGTACATAATTAGCTATTTTCGAAACTCCCATAGAAAGGAATGAGGAGGACAACCGCAAGTGCCGCCCTTCTCATTCTCGTGCACCATTAATATCAATGTGCTGTTGATGTAGTGCATGGATGTCTGAGGTTCTTTAGACAGAGAGATACTCTTTAAAGCTGCCGTACTCTAGTTAATAGCTCATAATGAACTGGATGCTTTCAGTACTAGTTCTAGCATAATAAGTTAGCACTACTATTTTCTTAACTGCAACATGTTACTGATAATGTTCTTCTCTTGCCGTTAGAAGAAAAATATGTAACCATACAACCCTACACCAGCCAAGGAAAAGATGAGATTGGATTTGAGAAAGGTGTCACAGTGGAGGTCATCCAAAAGAACCTTGAAGGCTGGTGGTACATAAGGTAAGAAAGCAAATTACTATAACATTAGAAAAAAGGCCTCCTGCACTGAAGGAGTTGCTGTGTGTAACTGAGTTTCTGCTAAGTATTATCGTCTCTGGCTACAGACGAGTGGTAATTGCATAGTTTACATTATACACAACTAGACATGGTAAATCTTGGTGTTTGTAAAGCAACTAGGGGGGGAGTTAGGGAACCAAAACAGAGGAGAAACAAAAAAGTATAAGTACATCAAGAAAGAAAAACATTTATAGAAGGCTGGCACATACTGCAAAATGTTACTTGGTGAGTCCAAGAAGTTGTTGATAATACCTGTAATCTTCCTGCCCTTCCGTTGTGAATTCAAATGTTGTCCAGAACGCCAGTTCTGTCTTGTTCGACTAATGGTTGATGGAACATCAATTGTTTATGTGTTCTAAATATATCACATGGTGGCAGAGGTATTGTGGAAGATTTCTGTTTTTCCTCTGGCAATATACAAATTTCTTATTGGATGTATAAAAAAGGCTTTGAAAAGCAAGCTGTTGGTTATACAGTATAATCCCTTGAGTTAAGCATCTGGTGATCCAGGAATTCCTTTGGTTTCTCATGTACCCAGAATGATGCAAACCTAATTATAACCTGTAATCACTGAATGTTCTAAAATTGTTCGGCTTCAGATGTAAAAGCTTCCTAAGTGACTGTAAAGTTCTTTATTGGAAGCATTGGACACCACTTACCGGTAAGAGAATTTCTGTGATATTTAGGACTCTGAAAGTCACATTGTTTTACACATAAATTACATTGTAAGATTGTCCAGTAGTCCAGAAAATATAAGCCACATTGTATTTGGTGTAGTACTTCTTGGACTGTATTGTATTACAGTTTAATGAGTTAATTGGTATGTGGTTTACATATGAAAAAAGCGGTAGTACAGTGATAGAAAAACATGGACACTTTCCTCCAGAAAAGGTGCAGCAACTGTCCACAAGATGGATGTGGTGTTGCAGCTTAGCCCTATTCACCTCATTGGAGCTAAACTGCAGTAACAAATTGTATAGCACGGTTTTTTGGGGGAAAAAATTAGCCATGTTTTGAATTGGGGCTAATCTGAGTCCAAAACCATATGTGATTCCACAGCATACAAACTACAGATCTTTATCAGAAATCAGAGGGCATGCAATAGATTTCTGATGTGGATTTAAGGATGGGTTCTTCCAACTCAAAAACCTGCAATGGTAACATACCTTTATTGTTAGGGCAAGTCGTACTCCATTTTTCTGCAGGATGATATAGTATGGATATTCCTTATGTTACTTTTTCACTTTTCATTACAGATCAGGAATTCAATCCCATTCTTTAGGGAGAGTTGTAATAAAGGAATAATATATTTTAAAATGTAGATATATGTCTTACAGAAAAAAGTCTATTTATAAGGTTTGGTTTTAGAGACCACTTGACCTCTTTAATAGCTGTTCCTAGAATGTAAACATTTTACTACACTGGTTGGCTTTTCCATTTAGGTTAGAATGACTCATAGTGTAGAAGGGTAACAGTTCATGCTTCCATTGATCAGTATTTTTTTGCTCTATCACTGCTCTATCAATCCATGAGTATTGCAAGTCCTTAAAGGGGTTTTCTGCTACAAAGAACATATCTGTTATGATAGGGACAGTAAAAATAAGCACTTTGGTTTGCATTACCTAAATCATTTAGTATAGCAGATATGATCTAATCTGTGTGTTCTACACCTAAAATTGCAGCCTGAGGTCAGGCCATGCACCCTTTTCCGTGATTGGCCGACTGATATTTCATTCTGCTTGTTGGGAAACACCCCCTAGATGGGACACCCCCCCTATGCTGTGATTGGCTCCCTGCACTCTGTACTTACTCCCCTCTGAGCTGTGGAAAATGAAAGTGAAACAACTTTCTGTGCTGGGTGCTGGCTGTGTAATAAAAGCTATCTATGCTCCTCTCTATGCTCATGTCCCAGTGACAGCTCTATGTGAAGGGTCTGGGCAATTACCGAGTCTATAGCTGCTAGATTCACTCTCTCCTCACCCATATAACACAGCCTTATACAATCTGCTCCCCCTCTACCTCCTGCCTGATAAGAGGGGGGAGCAGAGTGCATTCCTCACATTTGTTTCATTACTTCAGGCTGTATATATAACTGTTTACACCAATACAGGTGTTCTGGTAACGAGGAGCCTGGGAGGGAAGTGACAGCTCTGCAGACATGAGAGCCATAGTAGGAGGTCTGCAGAGCTGTGACATCCTCTCTCTTCCACTGCTCACACAGAATGATGATGTCACCAGTCTTCAGTGAGGGAAGACAAGCCTACTGGAAGGAGAGATCTGCCCTTGGATTTGAAACTGTAACAGACAGAAACAGCTCAAGTCTGTGAAAGCCAGTGATGAGAAAACCCCTTTAATTAACTCTGGCTTAAACAACCTTCAGTGGGATTCTCCCAAAATGGAGTGCTGTTTGGAGCATTGCAAATTACTGTGTTTTTCACTGTAAAAGCACACATAAGTACTATCCAAGATTTCTTTTTAGTGGTTATCAGTCTGTATGATTTCCAAGCAGGTCTTCATTGCTCAGATAGCTGCCCCCACTAAAATGCAATAAATAGCTGTTACCAAAAGATATTAATATCTTTGGGGGGGAAAAAACCTATTTAAATACAGAAAGTCTTTTTAGGGCATATTTTATGAATAGATGGCATATACCTTCCTAAATGTGTCTGACGTTGATTTTCTATTCACATTGTATGTACAGATGTAGCAAAGCTAAACTTGACAGATAACTATCTGTGTTATGATTCATGTTGCATTAACTTCTCTTTTTAATGCTTTTTGTTGGCTTTTGCTTTGAAATAAATAGATAACACAAAAAGCTGTGATAGCCGTGAACTTAAACTGCTACATCCATACAAATAATATTGTTCTATACTATAAAGATACTAAGATGAAACTTTGTGTTATTTCTTTGACTTTTAGAACTATACAGTCATTTTTGCTACTATGCAGTTGTCCTTGTGCCTTTTTTTTATTGTTTTATTTGTTAATTGACACTTGTGATGGGACAAAGGTTCTGGAAATCTAAGTACAGCATAATGTGGTAATCCTCTTCACACTTATTAGAGTATTCTTTGGCTGTCCACCTTAAGTATTATGACAAAGTCCTCCTTAAATATGTATCATGGTAACATTCCTGCACATGTGTTGATCCTCATTTCCTGCCTCTTTCGCCTTGTATCCCTCTGGAGTTATTCCCAAGCTGGAGAGCAGATGTTGGAAGCTGGTCTTCCCAGACACACTTACACTCGTTATTTTTGGACATTCCTTTGATTTTTTTTAAATCAGAATAATATTACAATTAACAAATTAGACTCTTATGCCAGTTTACAATCCTTAATTATTATTCCCACTCCAAAACACGCAAACTACAAGTTCTGTGTCATCATTCAGATTTCTAATCGGAAATGTCTTTATTGTACTATAGGTACCAAGGTATAGAGGGCTGGGCTCCTGCATCATATCTAAAGAAGGCCAAAGATGACCTGCCAAGTCGAAAGAAAAATCTTGCCGGGCCTGTGGAGATTATAGGAAATATTATGGAAATTAGTAATCTCCTGAATAAAAAATCCAATGATAAGGAGGGCCAGGCAGGGAATGAAGCTGAGGAATCTCACATTAGCAAGAAAGAGATTAGTCTGCCAATACTTTGCAATGACTCAAATGGCAATTCAATGATGACATCTGAGAAGCCACCACTCAAAGCCACACCAGGGTCTCCGGCAGTGGCACGAATAGCTCCACAGAAAACGGAAATAAGGAAGGGGGAAAAGTTTTCTAGTTATGTAATACCACTCTCTCATATGATAGTTCTCGTTTGGTCTTTATCATGGCAACACATGTTCGTCTGGTTAGGTCTGTATCATGGTAACATACAGAATTGACATATCTCTACCTCCAACAAGGTCATCAAACTTCTCTCCTGCTACTGTCATTGTCATGGTTATGTTCACAAAGGATGGATTTATTGAGCATCTTACCGTGTGGTTTTATGCAGTAAAAAAAATCTTAGCGTGTTACAGTAACATGCATGTGAATAGGATTTTACAAATGTCATCCACCTGCTGCAGATTTTTTCTGCACCAGAATTAGCCTGTGTTGCTCCAGAATTTTCCTATTGACTAGGAAAATTCATATCAGTATATCTGCCCCAAAATTGCTGCACATTTTTTGAGGCTTTGCCACAGAAATTTTCTGCAGCAAATCCAACCCGCGTGAACTACAGTGCCCAGAGTTGGTCTATGTGGAATAACATGGTAAAAAATAAGCTCTCTAGCAGACACCAACTTTGTGTATCAGGGGAAATCCAACTAAAAACACAATTTATTCAATATTGCTGCCAAATTATAAACTAAAATGGATGTCAAAAATAGACCACCATCTTTGACTGCTTTATATAAGTATTTCCTATTCTGGATTTTTTTGCTCCCCCATACAAAAGATAACATTTGTTTTTGTATCTGCTGTTTTTGTAGACTTTGAAGCATGATATAGGGGGTAGGATGGGAAAGATACAAATTTTAAGAGAAGTATCATTTTCACCAAATTAATCATAGCTTCAAAACCTTGTTTGGGAAAAAGATAGAAGATCCGTATAATAAAGTTTGTTTCTGATGGTGTAAGGGTCAATTTAAAGGGCATTAGTATTGATTTAGCACAGTTTAGTTTGCATTAAGAGATTAGATTAATAATCTCTTTGTAAGAAGAGATTAGATTAATAATTAATGTTGATCGAACTGTTCTAGAAAAGTTAAGTTCTAGTAGAACTTCTCTGATTTTTAGAACTCAAACTGAACATTTTACTGTTCGTTCGAGTAAAGTTATAGTTCTACACGCCATTTTCAGTTTAGTTTTCAGCGGTTTTCTGCATTTTAGCGCCCATCCAATCACCTTTCTGCACTTTTAGCAGCCATCCAATCAGTGCGAAGCACAGAGAAGTGTCAAAAACGGCTGTCGCTGAGGTATAGGGCTCTCATTGGTTGCCAAAATCACATGACCATGTTATATATATTTCACTGTATTGCCTTGAGAACAACGTTTTCAATTCACTCTCTGTACTGTACAAAACTGCTCTTAGTTAGATAGCATTTTCCTCTACATAGACATCAATTATTAGGGAGTTTGGTATTGCTGGCTGCATCTTTCCCACACCCAGAAGCTGTAATTTGGCGACATTTGTAGGCTCACATAACGCCTAACTCTCATATACATGGATATATATTACACAGAGTTCATGGATTTGCTAAATCATACTCGGTGCCCAAAAGTTGAGTTTTTGCAGGTTTGGGGGTTAACCATCTCCAAATCTCCTATGTGTCTTTTGGGCCCCCT
This sequence comes from Phyllomedusa bahiana, assembly GCA_025379985.1. Lineage (NCBI taxonomy): Eukaryota > Metazoa > Chordata > Amphibia > Anura > Hylidae > Phyllomedusa > Phyllomedusa bahiana. The sequence goes on from JAODAL010012792.1 coordinate 71,965, forward strand.
CAGGATGCAAGACCCCGTAGCAGCTGCTACCACTGCACCTCCTATAGCTATGCCCCTGCTTGTAAGCTGTCCTCATCTTTTCAGTTAGCCATTGAAAGGAATAAAGTATTTTAGCCTCTCAGTTTCTTCTGTCACTCCTAGAGCCAAATTTTCTTCATTAAGTTGTTCCACGTATCCAGTTTACTGTTATGGATGCTAATTACAGCTTCTCCTCACTTGTATAGGTATAAAAATGAACTAGAACATCTTTTCCCATAGACTTTAATGGGGTTTGAAGTTCGAGTTAAAATAGAACTTCAAACCGAATTCAGAAATGTTCGCGGTTCTAATCGAACTAGAACTTTTTACTGTTCGCTCAACACTATTAATTATAAAAAAGCAGATCACAGAAATGTGGGCTGCATAAAGGCCAATCTTATGGTCAACATCTACCACATGAATACCTACAATACTGAAAGAGGACCTAATAAATTCAGTCAAAGATTCAATGCAATGTATATCTATTTGACAGTGAAGTGATGCATTCCTTTTTTTTTATGGATAAATATCAACTATTCCTTACAGTGCCCACCGTCACCAATCGGGTTATAGATGTTAAAATCCTAGGGAATAGTGATGAAATGAAAGCCAACTCACCCTTGCCTCAGCCTGAGTATGATACTCATGCTGTGAGAGGGTAGAGAAAATGGCAGAGGGATACAGCTGATTGGTCTGACCATATAGTTTAGCTTTCCAATGATGCCAATGAGAGCCCACTCACTCGGCATAGTTTTAAAAAATAAAAAAAAAAAAAAATTACAGGTGTTTTCCCCTTTATTTCAAAATAAAATAAGGTACTGCTGCCCAAAAAAAACAACATACCTTCCTCCTCCCCATTCTAGCGCTGGCTCTGCAGAGCCTTTCCCATGTCAACCCATTCATTAAATTTACAGAAATTTTTCAAGGGGGAAACGGCTGGTGTTGTGTAGGGAAAATGCAGCATTTTTGCAGTATAAACAGTAAAGGTGTGTTTATACTTGTTGCAGATTCCCTGCAGTGGGTGCATAGTATAAAATCTGCATGCAAAGATTCACACCAATAGGTTCAAATTTAACTGCGAGTTATCGCAGCACAATTAATCAGCAATAAAGTCTACATCGATTGCTTCAGGTGTTTTAAATTGCAGGTTGGTTGTGGGGGACCCGCTGCCGACCCAACTGGAATGTACTTGTCATTTTTTTTGTAATAAAATTTTTGGATGGTTTATTTTGGATGGTTTTTATTCTCTGTATTTTTATTGTTTTCTTTTAGTATTTAGGCAACTCTAGTTTACTCCTCTGTTTTTCTGTGGCAAAATGAACAGCATTTAGTTTTGTAAGGTTTGGTACTTTCCTTCAGTGTATAACTTTCTTTTATACTTGGCAGGTTCTCCAAACCTGAGAATGAAACCACCACCCCGGAGAGAATCTAGTCTGGTTCGTTGTCCTTTATGTTGTGTACTTTCTTTTCTTTGGAATGTGATTGTTTTCTTTAATTGACTACATTGGATTGACATCAGTTTATGTATTTTAAATAATGCAAAGACTCATTACAGGGCTTATAGTAAGTGATATGCCTGTAAGCACTGCAAGTTGTGGAAAAAAAGAGCTTATGAAACACAATAGGCTACTCTTAGCCAAGTCTGGAAGCAATTTATTGGAATGAAGATGTAGTGTGAGAATCAAATCAAGCAGTACAATGAGATGTCCAGTATTTCAACAAAACAATGCATCTAGTTTGTATGTAGATAGTAACAGATTTAAAAATATGCCCTCGCTGGAAGTTGCTATTGGCCTTAATGATGTACTGATTTGACACAAGTTAGTTTGCAATTACAGGTCAACAAATGCTAGGAAAAGACACTGAGGGCCACATGTATGAAACTGTTTAGGTCTAAAACTCACTCCTATGAGTAACCTATGGGCAAAAAAGTGAGTTTTAGACCTAAACAGGTTCATACATGTGGCCCTGAATTGTCATTGTTGGCTTTGGTCTTTTTTAAATGTTGGTTATTTCCCATCTTAGCATTTATGGCATAGTTACAGGATATGCCGTAAATGACTGTTGAGTGGAGGACCACCTACTTGTATTTCACCAGTCAATCTTCTTTAACCTTTCAGCTAGCTTGGTTCTTTCCGTTCCATCTATAAAAACAAACCGAAAAAATGTTTGCTGCCAGCTCTCTTACCTGCCAGAACAGTTGTAATTAGACCCTATCTTTGTTTTGATATGTAAAGGTTCCTGAGGTATCACCCCACCTCTCAGACAATTATGTTATATTCTGTGGATATATGTATGGATCCATAGAATATATCATAAATGTTGGATAGGTAAGGTGCCAACTTTGATCCTTTAACTTATTGAAGAATGTGGTGTCCACAAACCAACATTTTTCTGCCAGGCAAAAATATATTTTTTATTTAATTTTTTTTACGAAATAGGGGTTAGGGGATCCTTGGCCTTCTAACAAGTAGGGGGCTAGGCGGAGGGGAAACCCCTACTATCAATCAACCATAACAAAACTATAGGATATATATGTGTGTCTATGTACATAAATATCTATCTTCCCATGTATAGATGTGTGTGTAGGTATGTGTATGTATATATATATATATATATATGTATGATATATATATATATATAATATATATATATATATATATATATATATAATATATATATAAAATATATATATATATATATATATATATAAATATATATATATACAACACACACACACACACACAGCTATTTGTGCTTCACCATAGTGGAGTTTGGAGTGTGACTGTTTGAACTTGTTATCAGTATAAAAGACACCTGTCCACAACCTCAAACAGGTGCCATTACTACAGTTACAGGTCTGTGAGAGCCAGAGATCTTGCTTGTTTGTAGGTGACAAAATACTTCTTTTCCACCATAATTTACGATTAACTTCTTTCCAAATCAGACAATTTGATTTTCGAGATTTGTTTTCTCATTTTGTCTCATAGTTGAGGTCTACCTATGATGTCAATTACAGGCCTCTCTCATCTTTTTAAGTGGAAGAACTTGCACAATTGGTGGCTGACTAAATACTTTTTTTCCCCACTGTATGTATACATACATATACTTATATGTATGTGTGTGTATGTGTAATATTGGTTGCCTGGAATGCATTCCCTAGTTGAAATGGTGATTTCTGTCATCGTTTTACATTTTTATAGATGTGAATACTTACAGCTGTGAATTATTTTTTTTTTTTTTTAAATGTGTCATTGCTCATTATGTCTACAAGATCAAGTACTCATTTTGTACTAATGGGACCTAAAAAAAAAAACTTTTGAAACTATATCCTTGTTGATTTATGTTCTCCAGGGATTTCAGTTGCCAAAACCTCCAGAGCCTCCATCAGTTGAAGTGGAGTATTACACCATTGCAGAGTTCCAGTCTTGCATTTCTGATGGGATAAGTTTCCGCGGAGGTCAAAAGGCTGATGTAAGCAAAGAGTTGTGTTCTTTGAAGCTTAGATTGTAGTGACTAACCCCATATATTGAGAGGGCATGACCTCAAATATGTCTGTATACCATAATCCAATTTTCAGGATTACGGAGTTGGGTAGGATTGGCATAAAAAATAGACACTAGCATGCTGTATATATTTAATAAGCCAACAACTAAACGATTGCCTGCCACTAGTTTTGATGATACAATATTGCAAAGCATTATATTACAACATTAAATGTAAATAAGGAATCGGGGATTTTTCATTAATATAAACCCAATCTGTTTTAATTTACTATAGCTGTCATCAGGTCACTAATAGGCAACATCTTATTTTATTTTATTGATGTTTGTGATGTATTACTTTTGAAATGCCTATCATTACACTTTCCTCCGTTGGTGAATTTACAAATGTTATACAGTTGTCCCTCAAGTTATAATGGACTCCGATTCAATATTTTCAACATACATTTTTTTGGGGACATTGCATGTTGAGTGTCGTTTCAATATACAACGTCATAGACACTGCTGATCTGCGCAACATGTGATTGACTGGAAGCTCAAACCAATTATCATGAACATTTTACTTGCAAAACATCTGTATTAGTCCAGTGCATGCAGTGATTGGTAGTCTAGTAGCGCCTCTCTACAGTACAGTACAGTCCTGTACTACTCCTTACATTTGCCAGGATGAGCAGCTCTTTTGGGCACCAGGTGATGATGATCCCCATTTTTTTCCTGTTACATTGTATATAAAGTACATGGCCTATAGAAAATCCTATCCTCATATACACAGTAATTTCCAGCTTCCAGCAGCTCTTTCTGGCTGTTATACGTATGGACTTGCTTTATCTATATTAGTTGCCTGCTCTGTAATGTAAATGTAAAATTTGTATTAATCTTCATTTTGCATTATGTTGGGGCATTTGTATTAATCTTCATTTTGCATTATGTTGCATTATTCTAAATATTATTAAAATTATTAGTTTATGGATTTTATAGAAGGCATTTATGAAAGAAAATCTCATTATATATACTTTTAGATCACCTTAAATGTTTGCATGTGGTTAATATAAGGATAAACAATAATAATCCTTTTTTCAAGAGCCAGTGCAATATGTGGAAATCAAAAAATGTGGAAAAAAGAGTCAAAGGGAACCTGTCAGGTGGTTTATGCTACCGTACCTGAGAACAGGATGTGATAGATGAGAGATGTTGAGCTACATTATATGTAGGTTTATATGATTTGGTGCAGGGTTTCTGAGTAAAAACCAGAGTAAATCCTGACTGGACTCCCAAAGAGGCAGTGGGAGTCCTCCTTACTCCACCCACATACAGTGATTGACCGCCCTCCCGGTATCAGTGTGTACACAGAGTTGTCAATCACTGTATGTGCATGGAGTAAACAGGACTTTCAGCTTCCCTTTCACAGATTTTCTTTGCCTTTTACTCAGAGATTCAGCATCAAATTCAGCACGATATAACACAGAGCTCAGCTTCTACCCCTCTATCACATCCTGCTCTCAGATAGGGCAACATAAATCCCCGGATAGGTTCCCTTTAGATCCTAAAAATTAAATTGTCGATTTATATTTAATTTTTTTTTCTTACAGGTCATCGGAAAGAATTCTGGGGGATGGGGGTATGTACAAATTGGAGAACAGGAAGGATGGGCTCCATCTTCATATATTGATAAAAGAAAGAAACCAAATCTAAACCGGAGGACAAGCACATTAACGAGACCAAAAGTTCCTCCTCCTGCACCACCTTCAAAACCAAAAGATGTAGAAGAAGTGTCAACCACTCGTCACAGCTGCTCTGTAGACTCCAAAGATTCCCCAGCAAAGCAAATATATGAGGAGCCAGAATATGATGTCCCAGCTTTTGGCTATGATCCCGATGCCGATTTGAATGATTCCTTTTTTCAGACCAATTTCGCTGATGAAATTGTAGAAAGCATGTTTCAGCCCTCCAAACCTTCCCCTGTTTCTTCTCTTCAAAGAGCAAAATTTCAAGTTGGAGAGTCCCGTGAAAATGTCAACAATGAAGAAGAGACTATCTATGAAAATGATGGTTTCCGACCTTATGTGGATGATACACCATCAAACAAGGAATCGAGCAGAGAGTCCAGTGGTGATTCTGATTCACTGAAAAGTTCATCATTGGTTCCAAGAAACTCTCCATCTTGTACCCCTTCTAAACCACCACTTTTAAAGTACAAATCAGAAAGAAATGTCCAGCAGGAAACCACTAAAAATGTTTCCTTCTCAACAACTGAAGAAAAAAAGCCCAGGTCTGTATCTGATGCTGGTATGAGATCCGTGTCAAAGATTGGAGCAAAGAAGGATTCTGAACAAAAACCTGGAGTTATTCCTTTAACCAAAGCAAAGCCATCAGTTAGACCAAAACCCTTTATAAGTAAAACTGATTCTCAGAGCCAGGAAAAGATGGACATTAGCACTTTACGAAGACAGCTAAGGCCGACAGGACAACTTAGAAGTGGACTTAAAGGTTCTAAAAGTGAAGAATCAGAAAATCTTCCAAAGAGTGCATCAGAAGAGATTGAAACTCCACCACGAAGGAGCTCAGTAGATAACCCTTCAAGTTCCACACAGTCATTTGTATGTCCAAGTAATAAAGACAAATCTGAGGATAATAATAGGGAAATTCTCTATACTGCCACAAGCACCTACCAAAAAGTTTTGGATACCGAAATTAGCTTTCCAGCAGGAGCAAAGGTAGAAGTCTTAGAGAAACAAGACAGTGGTTGGTGGTTTATAAAATACAAAGATTCAGAAGGGTGGGCACCATCACATTACTTAGAGCAAGTGGATAATAAACAATGGGAAACCTCAGCAGCTGAGCTTGAATCTATAAAATGTAAAAAGAATGAAAATAAATCAAACAGCCTGGAAAAGATAGAAAAAAGGGTTCAAGCATTAAATACCATTAACCAAAGCAAAAGAACACCTCCAGTTCCATCAAGGCCACCTGGAGGATTTTCGAAAACTACAGGACAAAGTAGCAATGTTGTTAAGTTAAGAAATGGAGTGAAACAAATGGCAGTAAGACCCCAGTCTGTATTTGTTTCCCCACCACCCAAGGAAAACAACATTGCTTGCCATTTGCGCAGAAATGAATCACTATCTGCCACTGATCATTTGAGATCTGTTCGAAGAAATTCCTCATTTAACACCGTCCGCTCTCAGGTTAACGAGTCAAAATTAAAACCTACTGATAAAACAGAAGTGGACGCAGCCCATATAGAAACACCGATAAGATCTCAAAGAAATGGAATCCCGGTATCTACTGTTCGACCAAAACCCATTGAGAAATCCCAGTTTATCCACAACAACCTTAAAGATATATACATCTCTATTGCTGATTATGATGGAGATGATGAGACAGTTGGATTTCAAGAAGGTGTTTCTATGGAAGTGTTGGAGAAAAACCCTAATGGCTGGTGGTATTGCCATATTTTGGACAGTGTGAAACCATTTAAAGGATGGGTGCCTTCAAATTATTTAGAGAAAAAGAACTGATAGTCTGTAATTTGGAGGTAATACAACATATACACTCTAAGATATTTTCTTAATTTAAGGATTAGACGGAGTGTCCATAAACTCGGAAAGCCAGCAATATGATCTCCATGATGTAAAATCAAGTTTGGAGGTCATCTTCCTGTTTCTATAAATCAGATATTAACAAAGAAATTATCCTTGTGAAAAAAAGATTTGGAAATAATGCAGGGTATTAAATTTATTATGATCATCAAGCAGTTAAATGAAAACCATATTTGTGTGCCTTCACTTCATTATCTGGAACACTAGAAATGTCTCAAAAATCCAGGGAACTCCTTCTGGCACGGTCTACAGAATACTATGTATGTGCTGCTTTTCCCTGACCTCTCATCTTTTTGCCAACAAGAATAGACACTGTTGAGTGTCTGAAAAATTTTTGTAACTCAGACAAGAAATTCTAGACGTTGTAATGAAATGTTTCTATCCAGTTTTTTACTTTGTCCCATGTTCTAATTTGTGTTTATTTTTTACTTTTGCATGTTTATCTGTGTACATTCAAAGTCGTAAGATTATGTATAAAAAAGACCCTAGATTTGACTTAGTCATTGACTGTTTATATGTTAGATTCTCTTCTCTTACCTTTTGATACTTTCAATGAAAAGAAGTAGTGTTCAGAATTTACAGAACATGTATAATATGGCCCCAAACACCCAAGCCACTTAAGCAAAAATAATTGGCTATGTTTCTTAAATGGGTTCTATACCTAGTATATTTGTACATTGTTTCTTTGAGTGTATCTGCTACCTTGTCTATGATATTTGTGTACAAAAACCCATAAAAAGATTAATGAGCTCAATACTGCAAGGCTTATTTTAATAAATGGGGACATTATAAGGGTTGTTCAGGATAAGCAAAAATGATCTGCTCCTTTCCAGAAGCAGCACCATTTCTGTTCTTATGCTGTATCTCCTATTTCAAATCCTTTACATTCAAGTGAATGGGACTGAACTGCCATACCATATACAACATAGATAAGGCTTGGTTTCTGCGTAAAAGTAATCTTTTTATCTAATCCTTGACAACCCCTTTAATGCACTCAACATATTCTGCGCAAGTAAGCTTATTTACAAGGAGGTATAGAGTCCCTTTAAGTGACCACTAAACTTAAAATACAAATGATTTAAAGTAATGATGTTGTATATATGTAAAATAATGTGGATCTGAATCTGTGATTATTGGTCTTCAATAATCTCGATGAAAAATATTTCAGCCAGACACTTTTTCATTTAGAGTTTGGGGAAACTGTTAGGTCTATCAGTGTAGTCAGTCAGTTGTGTGATATGTAGTTTAAGTTTGGTGACCCTTTTAAGTGAGGTGTATTTGGCGCTTCTTTTGGCATGTATACATTGTGTGCCGTCTTTTCAACACTTTTGGAACACATGTAGTTCTGCAGTAAGGTTTGCTATCTGTCCTCAGACTCATTGTTTACGCAACAGTTGATTCACACTCTGCATTTTTAAATGTGTATATATTGTCTTTTTTAAATATTGTTTTTTTAATTATTATTTTATTATGAGGAACGTGACTAAAGCGTGGTAAAGATTAAAAAAGCAGAACAATGCAAGAAATATACATAATTGGGAGATTTGTGGAAGGTGTGTAACCTGGTGTATGGGACACTACCAGATACTACCTCGTTTTGAGGTATTATGTGATGGCACACTATGGACAAAAAGAGCAATTGGTTGTGTCAGGGGTAAAAAACAGTCGTCCTTCCTCTAGACACCATACTCCAGAGAGCTAGTCAACTAAATCTTATTGTGCTCTTGAAAGAAAATACATCATTGAAAATATCTTATGTGTTTTGTTTATGTGCATATTTTCTGTGTTAAAAAGCCTAATGAATTCCTTAGTGGAATTTTAAATTTTGGATTTCTGGCTTTTAACTCCTTTTATTTTGTGTCCTTCTCAACAGCCTATCCTATCATATACTGTACTACCATGCACAGTAATGCAGTGTCTGTACTACCTGTACCAGCGCTACTATAGGGTAAACATATACAATAATTGATCAAAGCAGAAAAACTTGTAAGCTGTTTTTGTATGGTTTGTAGACAAATTGAAATGTGTACAACTTTAATTATATATAGGAAAATATATTTAATCAGGTAACGCAAATAAATAGGAGCCCATAAAAGGTACTATACCTTTAATTTAATGGGGTTTTCCAGGTGAGTTATAAAGGGTGCTTCCACCTCCATCCACTCTACAGGTTGAACATCATGTATCAAAATATATCATGGCAACCAATACGAGTTCACTGTTCTGTAAACTTTGTTGGTAAAAGTTTTTTTTGCTTTTTTTTCATAGCCACCTAATGTTTTTGTTACTGTTACAAATTTTTGGAGGAGGTGTTCCCCTTAAAAAATACACAAGAATGATTACAGCTAGATAAGAAAATCAGTTTATAATGACACCATCAATTTACTTACATAAACTGGTATTATGGAATTAAGGCTTTGATTTTTTTTTTATTATTATTTTAGAAGCTCTATATAGTTCTGCTGGACAGTATTACATAGAATATACATAGATTACCTGCTTGATTGCAGTACTAATAATAGCATTGATTTTAGTGGTTATTAATATTATAACAAGGGTTATGTTTTATCAATAAGGATAAAGAAGTGGTTCATTATTGGAAACGAATGCACTTTAACAAGGACATGTTTTACATTCAAGTGCATTATGGAAAACTGCAGGCTATACAGAATATACATCAACTCATTAATTTATATATATATAAGAAGAGGTTATTTATAATTATTTATAAATATTCACAATTTTTAATCCAATATTAGTAGAGAACCTAATGGTTTTTCAAATTTAGTTGGAAATTACAATGAATCTAACATGGTGAGATGGTTTGTATACAGCTCCAAAGTTTACTTGATCACAAGTCTATGGGTGTGTTTATACCACACGGCTCTGCTCATCTTCACATAGTCGGAATCCAAAAACTTGGATTAATTGCCATTTCTGTTCAAAATATTGTTCAAAGTTTGCTTGAGGACTATGATGCACAGTTTTTACTTTTCCTCAATTTCTTAATTTTCACAAAAGTTACTGGCCCTTTCAACAATAATGGGCTACCTCATTTTTTTTTTATTTTTTTTCAGTAATCTAGTAATGTAGAGTGTCCAGTGCTCTACATAGGAAAGAGGGGGTCCTAATACAAAGATCAAAATCAGCTACCATTATGGTACCAGGCTTTGCCAAACAAGATAAATCAGTCTAATTTTTATTTCCTCTTCCACATTCTCTCTATGACTTTTTTTTTTAGCTAACAGTGCAGTTTCTCTAGAAATAGGCATCCTATATATGTTATCACCTAATAGCAAAGGAAGTAAGACTAGGGATGCCATCAATAATTTCAGGGCACTATATGGCTGAAGCATCTGGACCTCTGACGTTAGCACTGCCAATACTGCACTGTTGAATTTGACACGAGGGCTGGGTCTCTTCTCTCTCTGCCCCATTGTAGAAGCATGGTTTACCTCTATGTTACTTATGCTCTTGCAGCATTGGTAGCAAATAAAATGTGATATTGTGCACTATGTAGCAACCTCTAACATAAGGTCCTGTATATTCTTGGGAATAAGAGTGGTTATAAATCCATTTACTACAAAGTCTACTTAGGCATCTTGCTACGGACAGTGCCTCTAATTCCACAAGAGATGGCAGGAAATGGTACCATATGGTAAATCGAGCAGACTGTGTGGCTGAACATAGCTGAACAGCCTGTGAAGTGCAGCCAAGGTAGTATAACAACCAGGACCATATCATATATTTGTTATTGGCTTCTCACTATACTCTCGAGTGACTAGAAAATGGAATTCCAAAAAACTATGCTTGGTTTTCAGTAGGTTGCAGGGTGTATTATTTAGGCTTAGCGCACACAACAACTAATGGCGTTTTCGACACCCACATGCCCCAAAACAAGTTCACATAATATAATACTTGAAATCTAGATATAAAATATTATTAGGGATGATAAAACCAGTAAATCTGTGACTGTGATAATAGAATATATCTGTAGTATCTGGACCAGCCTGTACTTTATTTTATAAGGCAATATAGTCAGATTCACTGAGCCAAAAATACAACATTAGAGGACATTAGATTGAGTAAATTTGGCATGAAGCTTCTATATTTATATTCGGCTGGAATATGTTGTATTGTTCTTCTGAAAGTAGAAATTCTGGTTTTAAAGCTTTTCAATCCCTGGAATCTAAAATAAATCGTTATTCTTATGCCAGTCCTGTTGGAGGAAGCCCTCTACTGGTTGTTTTCTGCAATTTAAACCAAAGTAATTCATGTTTTTGCTGTATACTGCAACTTTATTAATAATGAGCACTTCTAAGTTCGTTATTGACTGTTATAAAATGCCTGATATAGCTTTGGTTTTTATAGGATTTTTTTTATTTAATTCTGCATGAATCACATTCTTAGGACAGATTATGTATTCTTCAATGTAAGAGTTAGGTTACTGTTTCCTCAACCATTTTTACATGTATTTATTAGAGAAAAGATGTGGGCTCATATTTGTTACTGTAACTAGCTAGGAACCATGTTCTGCATTGCAAAAAATATGGTAAATAGTCATCATTTGTTTTTAGGCTATTTGCATTTGTCATGTGTGACTGCAAAGCCACAGAGTTTTCTAGAATCGGATGGATTTATCAAACTATAGAGAGGTTGTGATGAGAATGGATTGGCACAGATTCATCTATCACAATTATGATATTTTCTATTCAAAGGGTAACAGTCCTAAGGATCTGCAATATCCTGAATATTAAAACCTATTTATCCTGACTTTGCTTATGTATCATAGGCTTCATTAATGCAAACATCATCCTGGGATGGACGTACACAGCCAGGATTGACTTTAGATTACACAATTCATTTTGTGAGGGTTACCACATTCATATGCAAAATATAGATAACCTACGGCATTCACACTTTAGTAAGGTGATGGCTATTTGATGATGATAAGGATTGCTACATTTTAAAAGGGATTTCCCAGGTCAAAGATTTTTCTTTAAATGTGTTCTGCTGCTATAAGTGATACCTTCCCACTTACCTCTGTTTCACTGCTGCCTCTCCTGCTACTCTCCCCAACTCTTCTGTTGTCTTCCCAGTCCCAGTGGTAAGAACATCATGGGTCAGTAGTTGTGTCTTTTTCTGATATCACCTTAAAAAGTGAGCACTTCATACAGTGATGTCAGGAAAAGACAGGTGACTGCTGCACAATGCATAAGCTAACTTTGGGGACCAGGAAGACAACAGAAGATCGGGGAAGAGCAGTGGGGGAGGCAGCACTGGAACAGAGGTGTGTGGGAATGTATTGTAAGTATCACCTTTTTGTTTTACAGAAGCAGCAGTACAAATTTAAAAAAAATAAAAAATTCCTTTGACCTGGACAACTCCTTTAAATATCCTGTAGTATAGTACAGAGCGGTTTCAGGTCCGCATCAGCAATACCGGTGCCTAAAAAGTGCTTCTGACAACAATGTTATATGTAGCACTTGGTATATAAGGGCCTGATACATATTTTGCATTGGAACCCAAAAGCTTTAAGCTTTGGACAAATGTCTTAACCCCATATCTGTATCTATGGCCACTTAGCTACATCAGTATGAAATGAAAACTTTGCCAGTGCACAAAGGATGAGAGGGTTGGCAAATGTCTAACCCACCATAGGTGTCCTATTTAAAATCTGCTTCTTTATGGCCACTAATACATATCCATATACTGTAATTACAAGTCCACTTACTGAAATCCAATGGATTCGTAATTCTATTTTCTTTAGAAATCTCTAAAAAACATAAATATCTTAGTAGTCACCTACTAGTAGATTGAGCACACAGCGAGAATGTTAACCTGACTTTTACTATGCGCTGGTATTTACTTCATTTAGGTCATTATAGGGACGAAGGCATTTATATAACGTTTGACATCACTTTTTGCAATTGTAGAGCTGCATATTTTTTTAGTAAAATGTATATTTATATATCTTCTGCTTTAATAAAAAAAATATATAAACTAGGCTATGGCTTTAATGATATATAACACACAAGGGAATTCACAGGGCTTGTATTAGCCAGGTATGTATCTTTATGTAGTAACCAGTTTTTGATTCTAGTTAGCCATTGTAAACATTATACATCTTTTTGTTATTTACTCTATTTTTTAATCCTTGTTTAAAATTTTCTCAGCTAAAATAAAAAAAAAAATCAATTTAAAGGATATGTGCAATATATGAAGATATCAAATTTGAGTACAGGCTTCTCATCCAGGACCTTTGTTGTTGAGGTTTTTGATGGAAAGAGGATTTCCAGATGATTTGTAATAAACCCCCATATGTAGATTTAAAAATATTTCTTATTCTGAGTTATCATGGGTTAAAATAACAAGTTGCTTAGAACAAGAGTTTCCCTGCCTGTGCTCCTATGACTGACCTTCCGGTACTGGCTCTGATGGGTCTGTCTGATCATGCGGCTTTTGTAATCAGCCTTTATTTCTAGCACAGGTAAGGTAAAAAAAAAAAAAAAATCTAAAAAGTAAGAAAGTTAAGTTGTTTCTTGGAGACTTAGGGCAAAATGTATGAACAAGGCTGCAGCAGTTATCTGCCGACCGCGGCACTTTTCAATGCACCAAAGATTTGGGACATTTTGGGGATGTTTCGCACCACATTCATAGAATTAAACACGTTTATGATTCTTTGACACCAAATCTAGGCGCAGAACAGTTAGAATAGCAAGACAAGATTAAAGTTGGTGCCTGAGCAAGACTTGACGTATTGGCACTAGACTGAGCATGTATGATTGACCTGCAGAAGAACAGCCAGACCAGGGTAAAGGTGGTGCCTGAGCCAGACTTGTGGTATTGGCTCTATACTGCAATGTATGTATGACCAGCAGAAGAACAGCCAGACCAGGGTAAAGGTGGTGCCTGAGCCAGACTTGTCGTATTGGCACTAGTCTGTGTCTGTATGTATGACCTGCAGAAGAACAGCCAGACCAGGGTAAAGGTGGTGCCTGAGCCAGACTTGTCGTATTGGCTCGAGTCTGTATGTATGACCTGCAGAAGATTAGGTTCTTAAATTCTGGTGCTTTCTACATTCTATAGCTTTTTAGTACTGGCCTATCAGTGCCATCCTTCATACATGTCGCCCTTATGGCCTCTTTGATATTAACCAGTAGCCAGAGCTCAGGGCAGAAAGTACTGTCATGGAGATGCAGATAGGAAAATGTTCCTTTAAACCTAGAAAAAGCATATGAGGAATACAGAAATTCTGGAAATCCTTCTTTAAGTGGAGAATGTGCTTGTGGAGCATATACAGTATATAGACAGTATGTTCCACAGAGCATGCTCACTACTTGGATCAACTTACCTCTTGGAGTGGTGTGCACAGTGTGAAATTACCGTTGAAACTCATGCACTCAGGAAACTGTGAACCAGACCAGTGTGTTTAACCCAGGTAGCTTCAGGTGCTCAATGTCATGGAAGAGACTATTTGCATTGTATTTAGCCCTATCTTTGCAGAGGGGATCACAGTGCAGTCTCCCTTTCAGTACTGTGTTAGTTACATTGGCTACTAAGTAAATACTCATTTTGAGATAGTTCCAGAAAAGCTTACTTTTTTTTGTCTTTTTTTTTTTTTTTTTTTTATAAAGTAGTTCCAGCGTTGCTACCTCAGTTCAGGGAAACGCTTTGCATGTCAAAAATAAAATCTCAAGAGCATTAGAGCATTATATTTATCAACTGAGTTTTGCTGCTAGCACTTGGATTTTTTTTTTTTTTTTTTATTAAACGAGGGATATTTTAATAATTTTTTTAACATATATAAATAATGACACTGCTCAGTTTTTCCACACAATAAACTGATTACATGTCAGGCAGCTGATGTTATTTTGTATATTGGTTAGTTATATTGAGAAAACAGGCATTTCTCCCTCATAAATACACTTTTCAGATTGCTTTAGAATTTTTTTTTTAATTGGCTGTTATATTAATAGCCACTCATGTTGTAACTTTTTTGTATACTTTTGTTTAGCAGCACCTCCATTTTTTATTGTAAAAATGTTTTATTTTGGTTTTTTTTATATTTGTATTTTACAAAGTATTTTTACCTGGAGGGGGGGACACAGAATTCACCCTTCATCTGTGTCTTAACTTTTTCCCTTTTTTTTTTTTTAGATCTTGCACTGGGCTGGTCCCAAAATCATTTTTTGTGTTACTATCTTATGTGCAATCCAGTTACGTAGGTTTTAATTTGAGTGCAGTTAATATTAGATTTTATTACTAGCTTCACACTGGCTTAACAAATCTATCTTAAACAGCTTCAGCCACCACTGTCCTGAGTTGAGCTTCCTGTTGGTTCTAAGCAGCAGTGATAACTATTCATACCTTTTTATTGAAAGATCAAATATGTTAATGAAAATCTTTATAAATTAATATTGGTCGCAATTTATTTCTTTATTATTATTTTTAAATTAAGGGTAACTAGTTATTACTGCAGCAGCGGACAAAGTAGTGTTAACGAGTCTGAAAACCTTTTGACGGTGCAAAAGTTTTTGAGAGCCTTAATGATAAAAAATTGCCAAAAACAAGGGTAAACTGGAAGTCAAGTCATTGAATAATTCTAAAAAAATTACCAAATATTAATCGGTCTACAGATTATATCTGAAATATATTCAAAAAGGACTCTCTTCAAGGAAGAATTCAGTTTAGGGTGATAAGGGTATTTGTTGCACAGTTTCTTTTCCTACTTACAGATCTTGATGATGGTCTCCTAATAGGACTAAAAGACTTAGAAATTAGCAATGATGCCTGAAATTAATTAAAATAATTAGCTTGCGTAGAATTCTTTAAAGTTCAAATTTTGATTTGCCGTAAATTTCTGCTTCATGTAAAATTTAATGATAAGTGCACTGAGATCAAAACAACAATCCTTTAAACTGGGAAAGGAAAGTTAGAATTAATTTTACCTTGGATTCTAATGTTTTTGTTTGCTAAGCCATATTTCAGAAATGTGATATTCATTTTAAGGTTTACTGGTCAACCCTTTCAAAAGGAATTCTAGCCGCAAAAAAATAAGAGTGAGATCCAAATGCACAAGTAGACTCACTAAGTAAGATGAGTGGTAGAAGTTGCTTTAAACCTTGTTTGTAGCGGGAAGATGGAGGCAATTGATTCTTCAGAAGGTATTAATTAAAAATATGCTAATTTAGCTTTCGCTTGGACTAATGTCACAGTATATGTAAAGCTTGAGTGCTTAGTAAACTTTTGGCACGATATAATGTTTGTCATCTAATTCCAGTAGTAGTTTAAAAGCAATACTGTTTGTTAGCCGCATTGCACAGGTCCTAAATAGTCAATCAACTGAGAATATTCAGTAGTTTACAGACAGACCATATCCCTTAAAAGAGTGGTTAAGCATTAGGAAAACATGGCTGCTGTCTTCCAGAAATAAGGCTACATATACTCATAGGTAGTATCTTGATCACAGAGTAACTTAATTGAAGTGAATAGAGTCCAGCTGCAATTTCTCACACAACCTGTGAGCATATGTGGCACTGTTTGCGAAAGATAGTAATTTTTATTCTAGTCCTGTTTAATCCTTTTAAAAAATTGATGTTGGTTCTCACTTAATGCTATATATTTTAAATTGGAAGTTTAATATACATAATGTATGAAAATGAATTGTTTAGCATAATGAATGCATTGCTTAGTGGCATCTATAGTAACAGCTTGGACTGCTAGAAAAGACTAATATTCCTTCACTTATATGTGGTAATAGTGAAGGAGTTGAGGACTGGTGAATTTTTGAAAGATGAAGAATGTTTAACTGTTGGTTAGTCAAGTTTTTGTACGTGGAGGTGTGCTGCAGAGTTTTTGGTTCTGTGGAGTGTTATACGTATTGTATAACAGGACATTTGGTAGAAGGAGCAGGAAGAAGTGTGTTGGTAAAAGATTTTGAAGAGACATGAGGAAAAAAGTTATAGATGTAAGTTTGACATTTGTGAATGAATTGTTGTACAGTTTAGTAATAAAAATGTGGTTTGAGAAAGTCTAAAAGTCTTTGTTATATATGGCTGTGTACTATGATGCACCTAAGCACTGGACAAGGTTGGCTGTCTGCTGAATCTTGTTTTCCCTATAAATACAAAATTCTTCATTATATGTGACTGTGTAGTATGGGCAAGTTTGGCTATTTGATTATCATTTCCAACATTCTTATAGTAATTTTTTTGTAAGGTTATATATTGTCTTCTATCTATCTGTCCTTTAAATTCTAAAATTGAGAACTGACAGATAGTCCTACTAACCTTACAAAGAGTAGTACACATGAATTCTGAAGTCAGTGTTTCGCAACTAAGGTTCCAAGAAGCCAGGGTAAAAAAAAAGTTGTCACTTTTATAATAGACATAAGGTAGTAGTAGGTGGCGCTTTTTTTTTAAGGATTCCGTAGAATAAGAAGATTGATAATTACTTCCTTAGATGTCAGATGGTTACTCTAATTGACAACTATGAGCCAACGATGGTTATTAAAACTGAAATTCGGAACTAGGCAGAAATGTGACTACATATGTGAAACTAGTATTTTTTAATAGCATAATTACTAGTGAGTGTAAAGTGTAATATACCTATACATCAACCAATCTTTACGATCACCTTCATTATCTCATGGATCTAATTTTAATATTTATATGATACACATTGCAATGTGCCAACTGAATAAATGCTAATCTTTCCCTTTAAAATTTGAAATGTTACTATTAGGTTTTTTAAAAAAAAATTAACTTGTTGCATTGGCGTGATACCTGAAGAAATCCCTATAAGAATCTTCTTCTACTGAATCCCCAAAATTTTGACCAGCTGGATAGTCCGATGTATATACATCTGATATTATAACAGCCTTCTGCATTCTTTTTGCATGCTGAACAAATATCCCTTTTATTCAAAAGCAGGTAATGAAAAATTGGGTGGTTTAAGTTCCTTAAAAATTTTAGACATTTATTGTGAACATGAAGTAATTTTATGTATTTAGAAAGGATATAGGCAGGAATTCTTCTTGAACTAAATAGTTTGGAACATTCTGTTTTGGACAATGCCATTATTAACTCAGAAATATCTACTAGAGTTTCTAATCTAAACAGCCAATTTATTAACCTCTGTTGAAATACATCCGATGTGCCATTGGTCAAAATTTTTGTGAAAGTTTTATACACAGTTTTTAAAACTGCTTAGACAGCCAATCAGATGACTGCTTTCATTGCAGCACTTTTTGTCTGAACTCATTTTTATACAAGGCCTTATGTGTCTTACAGAACATTAAATTAAATAAATCTCTCCAAGGCATCAGAGTCCTTTCTACATGAGGAGACATATAATTCTTATATTGGGTTACTTCTAATTTGTATTTTTCTGAGATATCTCCCAGTTTAAATGTGTCTTGGACCAAAGTATTGCTAATGATCTTATACTGTTGTACCATTTATATCTACATGGAAGCAGCTTAACCTATATTTCATTTCCGGCAAACAGAAAAGAAAATCCAAATTCTAGATAGGCATGTATGTATTATTACTTTATGGTAATAAAATACCCTGCCAAGAGTGGTCGGTTTAATCACTACAAAATTAAAAACTTGGAAACTGTAAGATAGGATTTGTCTCTTTATGTCTTTTATGTTTACATTGCATCTTACATTTCTTTTAAAAAAAAATAATAAAAATTGTGATTATTTTTTTTTTAAACTTGTGTTGTGTGTACATTTATTAAGTGTTCTAGAAATAACGAGTGTAATTAAAAATTAAAGTGTGTCCCTTTTATTGTTATAAATAACGTCTGTGTGACAACAAAAAAAATCTATTGAATTTAGAATTTAAATTCTTTTCAGAAAATACTAAGTACCTTTTACTGACTATTCATTTGATCAAAAAAAAATTAGATTCTTCAGTGGTCATTAGATGTCCTTTTGATCAGTTATCTATGACTGGTGACACATTCTTCATTTCTGATTTATCACCCCATCAGTTACAAAGCAGAGAAAGTGACAGAGAAAAATCCAGAAAATTTAAATTGCAGCACCAAAAAGGACAAGCCATAAATGAAGACTGAAAAGGTAATGGCTGTCGCGAAGATCTGCAAATAATCTAATGTTCAAGCACCCTTCTCCAATCCGTGGTATGTGGGTGGGGCAAAAAAGCCAGATTTAAGCAGTTTTTAGCCAGTTGAAGCATTTCAAATCGGATCAAGTGGTATGGAATGATTGTCTGATGCCTCTTGTTCGATGACGTTTCAGTTATCGCCCTGAGTGGGACAGAATCCTTCATTTGCGACCCCTTGATTTATCTCTCAGGAAGATCACAATGTGCCTAAGCCAAGATCTAGTTTTAGTATTAATAGCTGACTGCCAAAGCCCAGTAAGGCCCTATTCACACGGTTTCCTTCCTCTGTCGCAGGTATCTGTTGAGTTATTTTGAAAAAAGTTTCTTGATGGATACCGTAGCAAAGCCATGTCAAACAGCAGGACAAACACTGTTTCTTTTGGATTATGTGTGCGCCATTACCTGTTGGTATACGCTTTATATGATGAACATAAAAGTGTGGTCTACTTTTTTCAAGGTATCCAGATGGATAGCGAACACCAGGACTATACAGCCAGCAAGATGCCCTTTTAATAAGTAATTTGTAATAAAGTCCCTCCGAAAAAACCGAAGAAAGAACCTTTCACAGATTTACATCTTACAAGTGTCCAGATACCACCCCCTGATTTTTATTTACGTATTTGTTGGTAACCATCTGGAGGAAAGCTAGAAATAATTAATATCTACTAAGAGACAGCTATTATCTGGAGTCCCTGCAAAAGATGATCATATTACAATTAAATTCTCTGAAAAAGGGTGCAATATTGTTGCAATGAATTCTGAAAAATATAAATTTACCTGCTTGGACCTGTTGAAGGATAGAAGTTATGAAATTTTTGTTATCAGCCCATAGGATTTGCATCTTAAAGACTTGAAAAAAACTAGTGGATCAAGCTTGTTTATCCTAAATTGACAAGTAAAACAGTAACTCTGGTTAACAAAGAAAACAGTGGTTGCTGTGTTTTATATCCTCCTTAAGGTGCATAAAGGGATGACTCCTTTAAAAGGAAGGCATATAGTTTCAGGCATAAATAGCTTGACCTATTGGGGTGACATAATAAATATGTTTAAATATATCAAATGTCAATAAGAGATCTCTCCCAATATCTATTTATACCCAGGATTGTATCTAGAACAAGGGGGCATCCTCTACATCTTGAGGAACGAAAGTTTCTACATAAACATAGAAAGGGATTCTTTACTGCCAGAGGAACTTGTCATGGTGAATTCACAGAGTGCAAAAAGGGTCTGGATACATTTCTAGAGTGCAATAATATAACAAGTTATAGTGAATAGGATTCTGGAGGAGTGCTGATCCAGGGATTTATTCTGATTGCCAGATTGGAGTCGGAAGTAATTTCTTCCCTAAAATGAGGATAATTGCCTTCAACCTCATGGTTTTTTTTCCTCTGAATCAACGGTATAGCACAGTGGGCTGAACTGGATGGACATCTATCTTTTTTCAGCCTTGCAAACTATGTAGCTATGTAGGAATATACCTTGACCAGATATTGTGTAAATGTGTGGTTCTCTCCCATCATAAATAAGGGATGCCATGGACTGACTGCAAAAATTGGAGTGGATATATGTGAAATGAAAACAACCTGCTCTGTACAACTGATGTGGAGGCTCTTCATTCTTTAGTTCCTCATCAGGTGGGTGTTAGTGCTGTTATATCATTTTTGGATTCCATAAGTCATTGAATCCCGGATAACTTGTTCATTATCCAACTTCTGACATTTGTTCTAGAACATAATGTCTTTCTTTTTGGAGGGTTGTTTACCATTAGCTCAGAGGCATGACCATGGGTAGTCCCTGTGCGCCAAGTTATGAAAACTTCCTTCTAGGCCGATGTGAGAACGGTATAGTTTTTTTCAGATGAGTTTACCATTAAGATTGAGACATTAAAATCATTCTATGGACAAGATACATAGATGATGTTTTTGTGCGATTTCATGGGGAAACATTTTTGATTTCTTACATTTTACTTTTACATTTAATTAATTTACCCTCATGGTTTTGGATGTGCTCGGCACTAAAGTACAATATACTGAAAACTGGCAGCAACTAGTAACCTCCTATGATGTGATAGTTGTCACCCAAAACTCTTATTGAGACAAATTCCTAAGGGTCAGTTTCTTAGGGGAGAAAATAAATTATTCTGATGTTAAACATTATAAGATCCAGGCACAGGACCTAAAGGGAGGGGAGGGGTGGTTAGGAAACAAGATTATTCCTTCCCACCCTTACTAATTGAAAGAATCCTGCACCATGGCACTCCAGAATAGATCCTCTCATTTGACACCTCGAGTTAGGAACCCACCTATGATGGGACCAAATTTAAGAATTGTAGGACAGTTTAACTTTAATGCCCATAAAGTCAGGAATATACTAACAACATTTGGGATATGCTTTGGTGGGATACTACACTCACCAGTTACTATCACCTAAGCCTTTGATTATTTATTGAACAAGGGGAAGTTTAGGAGATAGACTTGTTAAAAGCTACTTTACCCCCCTCTCAAAAAAAATAACTGAGTCTTTGGTTGACAAGGAACTCTTGAAGCTTTTTTGCTTGTGAATCTTGCAAAACTGAGGGAGATATTTATCGGGTGACTTGTTCTTGCCCCAGAGATTATATTGGTAAAAATAAGATACATTCTCAACGAAGAATTGGGGGAACGCTTAGTGAATATACAGAGAAGTAGAAACACCACTTTTGTTTTTTGTGTTTTTAAGGTGGGTTTACCATTGGT